>JAJLRB010000559.1:0-35171 GCA_020976825.1 Odocoileus hemionus | reverse complement strand
GTCCCTCTATATACATGTGTCAGTGTTCTTGGGACTCTCTGGAGCTCCATCAAGGAAGTAAAGGCTCCTTTCTTTTTTTTCTCTTTTATTTTTTGCTCCTTTCTTTTTGACGAGAAACACGAAATTACTCTACAGTTTATGAATGGGAATCGAGCCTCTTCTCACAGCGCCGGGAAGTTTCATATTTTTTTCTCGTGTTGCAGCAAGAACCTTGGGAATAGTCTCGAGTTAAGATTGGGATGGCCCTTCAAACCTCGGGTTTGTTCAACGACGTCAGGACTCCTGTCTAGTTGCTTGGGACACCTCGGTATTCTCGTCGACGCTTAGCAGCACATTAGGGACGCCTCTCGAGGTGAGGCGTGAGACCCAGGTTCCCTTTCCAGTTGCCACAGTGATATTGGAATTCCTGTCACTTTTCAAGCAGACTCAGGCACCGTCTCCTTGTGAAACATTGAACTCATTGAACTAGGGGTTTCTTTCATGTTGTTAAAGGGATGTGTGAGCCATCCCGTCGAGATGAGGCGGTGAACTAGGGCTTTCTATAGGGTCTCCACAGGGGATTCAGACATCCCTTCATCTTGTGAGATGAAAGACGAGCATGCAATCAAGTCACTGCAGGGAAATCCGGCCTTATTTCCAGTCAGGGCACCTCGGTGTCCGTTCTTCTTGAGGGCAGCATACTCAGATTCCCCCTCACATACCTACTGCTGAGAGATGCCTCATCTTAAGGAGCTTGTGGAATGTCTTCATCTCTCTTGAGTAGATGCCAGGGAATCCACTCTCATCTTGAGATGATTTGGGGTACACGGAGCTTTTCTCGAGTTGCCGTGCTGAACTTGGTGTTCTTCTAGACTTTGGTTGTTGTATTCGGGGAATCTCTGGAGTTGTCTAAAGGAAGTTAAGCCCCTTGTCGTGTTTGATGGGGAATGTGGGATTGCTCTGGAGCCAATGCAGGCAATCGGACCTCATCTTGAGTTGATTTCGGGTACACGATCACACTTTCGGGTTGCTGTGGTGATCTCAGGGCCCCTTTAGACTTGTGAGAGTGTTCTTCAGCATTCTCTGGTGATCCATCCAGGAAGTCCAGGCTCCTTTTGTGTTTGATGTGGAACAAGGAATTGCTCTGCACCCACTGAAGGGGAATCGGACCTAATCAGCCGGCGAGGGGGAAGTCTCGCCGTTTTTCTCGAGTTGCGGCGGGAAGCAGGGGTGTGTTCTCGAGTTAGAACTTGGATGGCCCTTCAAAATTCGAGTTTGTTCAGCAAAGTCAGGACTCATGTCTAGTTGCGAGGGACACCTCGAGATTCTCATCGAGGCTTGGTAGGGCAATAGGGATGTCTCTTTAGGTGAGACATGAGACACAGTGTCCCTTTCAGTTCCCACAGTGATTGTCGGATTCCTATCAATTTTTAAGAGGAGTCATGCTTGTTGTCCTTTGGACGTATTGAAGTCCAAGTTCCTCTCGAAATTTCAAGGGGATGTGAGGCCTCCTGTCGAGATGAGGAGGCAGGGAACTAGGGCTTTCTCTAAAGTCTCCATAGGGGATTGACACATCTCTTCATCTTGGGAGATGAAAGACTAGCCTGCATTTAAGTCACTGGAGGGAAATCCAGCCATATTTCGAGTCACGGCATCTCGGTGTTCATTCCAATTGAGGTAGCAAACTCAGGGTCCCTCTCACATATATAGCGACGAGAGGCCTCCTGTTCAGGTGCTTGTGGAAATTGCATTCTTCTTGAGTCAAAAATAGGGAATCAGCTCTCATCTCGAGATGATTTGGGGTACCGGGATCTTTTCTTGAGTTGGTGTGCTGAACTTGGTGTTCCTCGGGACTATATCTTACTTTTCTTTAGCAACCAAGAAATATCTTGTATGTTAGCATTTTATAGATCATTTAACATATTTATCAAATCATATTATATTGTACATACGTCCATTCCAGTCCAAATATATATTTATATTCATTAACAGCTCAAAATCTCTTCAGCTCTTCTGCAAGAAAATCCCCTTGTAAGAGTAAGCCAATGTTCAGCAATTAACGCTTTAAAATCCTAATTCATTTGGAAATGACCCAGCCATTCAACAAACTTCTACTACTGAGTTCAGCACAACTCCAGCAACCTGGGTCACTCTGATCTTAAGAGACCACTCCAGATTATAGAGAATAGATCAATTTATCAAAAATAGAATTCTTTTTAATAGAGCTTATCCAAAAGTTTTCATCTCACCTATAAATTTATACTTATATATATATATTTATACTTATATATATTATATATATAAAGAGTTCCCATTTTTTGGACAATCGTATCTTACCCCAAACCAATGCATAACAAAAGTATTATATAATGTTGATGTCTCAAGAAAAGTCTCTACTAGACTAACAAATAATTATATTGAAATCACATTCACAATTAAATAAACATTATACCTAACTTTGAACAGCCTTCAGTTCTTGAAAAGCTGAATCCAAATAGAGCCCATTAACTCCACACTATCTAAAAACAACAAAAACATACATTGAAACTTAGATAATTTTAGATATATTGATTAGAGTATGGGAAGAAGCATTAAAAAAAAAAAGAAACTTAGATCTAGCTTAGCATTAAAAGTTAATGTAACTTTTCATTAGGTTCCAACAAAGAGACTTTTGGTGTTGCGACTGTTGGCAGAGGAGAAGCATTTGGAGCAGCCAGGGCAGGGCTAGCAAGAAAATTTTGAGATATTTTGTAATGTTTTAATTGAGCCTTTTGTAAAGTTTAATCATTTAATTTATATGTTTATAATAAGTGTTTTGTCTGTTGCTGATATTGGAAGGGCTAGAATATACCTTTAAATGGCAGAATTACAGCCTTAATAAGAGCGCATAGGGGCTAGAGATCAATTGGAATTTTTTTCCTTGTTTGGCTGCTCATTTAACATTTTCTTTGACCCGGACACATATTTATAAGTCAAAACTGCATTTATGAGGAAACTAAGGATTATGTTCAACTACTGTTTGAAGGCAAGCCTCTATTCATTGACATGAAACCAGAAGTCCCTGAAATGTAAAGAAGTGGTGAAGTAAAGTAGAAAATTAATGTGGCTGGCCAGCCTTTTAACCCAAGCCTTAGTATTTACAGACCTCAATATGTCCATGAGTCACTCCACCTGATATAGCACGTATACCAGTGTCCCTGTTCTTTGGCCACATTTACTACTGGAGTCCTTTAATGGACCGGAACCTTGAGGTACAGAGAGATGGCGATCAGAAAGTAAAAGAGAGAAGGAGGCTGATATCCCTTGGTTTACACAAAGGACCAACATTGTCCTTGACACAGGGCTTGCATCATTCACCAACGTACCAGGCACCCTCTTGAGTGGGTCTTAGAAGCCCGGGCAGAAAAGTGAGCACGACGGGTCTCCACGCCCCAGAAAGTCAGCCAAAAAAAGATAGAGAGAGAGAGAAAAAGAGACAGAGAGACAAAAAAAGACACGGGGACCTAAGCTCTAACGGAACAAAGGTGCTTTAATGATTTTTGTATGAGTATATACAGGCTGCAGTACAGGAAACTTCTTTCGGGAATGATAGAGTTCAGCAAACCAAACAAACTGCATCGGTTCCCAAAGAAACAAGGAATAATGTTAGTCACAAGGTCAGGAGAAAATCCATATCTCAAGAAAGGGGAAGGGGACTAAGCAGTTTTGTCTTAAAGAGTGCTCTGCTGAACTTGGTGTTCCTCTGGACTTTGGACGGTGTTCTCGTGGATTCTCTGTTGCTGTTTATAGGAAGAGAAGCCACTTCTCGTGTTGGATGGGGAATTCGGGATGGCTCTGGAGCACATGCAGGGGAATCTGGACTCATCTCGAGTTGATTTGCAGAATACGGAGCCCTTTCCTGTTGCTGCGGTGACATCAGGGTCCCTCTAGACTTCTGAACAGTGTTTTTGGGGACTCTCTGAAGTTCCATCCAGAAAGTCCAGACTCCTTTCATGTTTGATGGGGAACACGGAATTGCTCTGCATGCAATGCAGGGGAATCGGGCCTAATCTGGCAGCGAGGGGGAAGTCTCGTGGTTTTTCTCGAGTTGCGGTGGGAACCTGGGGTATACTCTCGTGGTAGGACGTGGATGGCCCTTCAAAACTTGTGTACATTCAGCGATGTCAGGACTCATGTCTAGTTACCAGGAACACATCGGGATTCTCCTCGAGTCTTGGCACAATAGGGACGCCTCTTTAGTTGAGACTTGGGACCCAGGTTCCCTTTCCAGGTGCCACAGTGATATTGGGATTCCTATCAATTTTCAATAGGACACAGGCATCTTCTCTTTTGGAAGCACTGAACTCCAAGTTCCTTTCGAATTTTCAAAGGGATGTGAGGCCTCCTGTCGAGATGAAGTGGGGAACTAGTTCTTTCTCTAAAGACTCCACAGGGGATTCAGACATCCCTTCACCTTGTGAAATGAAAGACGGTCCTGCATTCAAATCACTGCAGGGAAATCCGGCATTATTTCGAGTCAGGGCACCTCGGTGTCCATTACACTTGGGGCAGCAAACTCAGGGTCTCTCTTACATTCCTATAGCTGAGAAACTCCTCGCCTTGAGGTGCTGTCGAAAGTTGGCATTCATGTGAGTCGACCCCATGGAATCATCTCTACTCTCCAGATCATTTGTGGTACACGGAGCTTGTCTCGCGTTGCTGTGCTGAACTTGGTGTTTCCTCTAGAGTTGGGACGGTGTTCCCGCGTTATCTCCGAGTTGATTAAGGAAAGACAAGCCACTTGTTTTGTTTGACGTTGACGGCGGAATGGCTGTGGACCTAATGCAGGGGATTCCGGCCTCATCTCGAGATGATTTGAGGGTACACGGAATGCTTTCATGCTTCTGTGGTGACTTCTGGGTCCCTCTATACATGTGTCAGTGTTCTTGGGACTCTCTGGGAGCTCCATCAAGGAAGTAAAGGCTCCTTTCTTTTTCTCTTTTTTTTTTTTTTGCTCCTTTCTTTTTGACGAGAAACACGAAATTACTCTACAGTTTATGAATGGGAATCGAGCCTCTTCTCACAGCGCCGGGAAGTTTCATATTTTTTTTCTCGTGTTGCAGCAAGAACCTTGGGAATAGTCTCGAGTTAAGATTGGGATGGCCCTTCAAACCTCGGGTTTGTTCAACGACGTCAGGACTCCTGTCTAGTTGCTTGGGACACCTCGGTATTCTCGTCGACGCTTGGCAGCACATTAGGGACGCCTCTCGAGGTGAGGCGTGAGACCCAGGTTCCCTTTCCAGTTGCCACAGTGATATTGGAATTCCTGTCACTTTTCAAGCAGACTCAGGCACCGTCTCTTGTGAAACATTGAACTCATTGAACTAGGGGTTTCTTTCACGTGTTGTTAAAGGGATGTGAGCCATCCCGTCGAGATGAGGCGGTGAACTAGGGCTTTCTATAGGGTCTCCACAGGGGATTCAGACATCCCTTCATCTTGTGAGATGAAAGACGAGCATGCAATCAAGTCACTGCAGGGAAATCCGGCCTTATTTCCAGTCAGGGCACCTCGGTGTCCGTTCTTCTTGAGGCAGCATACTCAGATTCCCCCTCACATACCTACTGCTGAGAGATGCCTCATCTTAAGGAGCTTGTGGAATGTCTTCATCTCTCTTGAGTAGATGCCAGGGAATCCACTCTCATCTTGAGATGATTTGGGGTACACGGAGCTTTTTCTCGAGTTGCCGTGCTGAACTTGGTGTTCTTCTAGACTTTGGTTGTTGTATTCGGGGAATCTCTGGAGTTGTCTAAAGGAAGTTAAGCCCCTTGTCGTGTTTGATGGGGAATGTGGGATTGCTCTGGAGCCAATGCAGGCAATCGGACCTCATCTTGAGTTGATTTCGGGTACACGGATCACTTTCGGGTTGCTGTGGTGATCTCAGGGCCCCTTTAGACTTGTGAGAGTGTTCTTCAGCATTCTCTGGTGATCCATCCAGGAAGTCCAGGCTCCTTTTGTGTTTGATGTGGAACAAGGAATTGCTCTGCACCCACTGAAGGGGAATCGGACCTAATCAGCCGGCGAGGGGGAAGTCTCGCCGTTTTTCTCGAGTTGCGGCGGGAAGCAGGGGTGTGTTCTCGAGTTAGAACTTGGATGGCCCTTCAAAATTCGAGTTTGTTCAGCAAAGTCAGGACTCATGTCTAGTTGCGAGGGACACCTCGAGATTCTCATCGAGGCTTGGTAGGGCAATAGGGATCTCTTTAGGTGAGACATGAGACACAGTGTCCCTTTCAGTTCCCACAGTGATTGTCGGATTCCTATCAATTTTTAAGAGGAGTCATGCTTGTTGTCCTTTGGACGTATTGAAGTCCAAGTTCCTCTCGAAATTTCAAGGGGATGTGAGGCCTCCTGTCGAGATGAGGCAGGGAACTAGGGCTTTCTCTAACGTCTCCATAGGGGATTGACACATCTCTTCATCTTGGGAGATGAAAGACTAGCCTGCATTTAAGTCACTGGAGGGAAATCCAGCCATATTTCGAGTCACGGCATCTCGGTGTTCATTCCAATTGAGGTAGTAGCAAACTCAGGGTCCCTCTCACATATCTATAGCGACGAGAGGCCTCCTGTTCAGGTGCTTGTGGAAATTGCATTCTTCTTGAGTCAAAAATAGGGAATCAGCTCTCATCTCGAGATGATTTGGGGTACCGGGATCTTTTCTTGAGTTGGTGTGCTGACTTGGTGTTTTGGTTTCTCGGGACTATATCTTACTTTTCTTTAGCAACCAAGAAATATCTTGTATGTTAGCATTTTATAGATCATTTAACATATTTATCAAATCATATTATATTGTACATACGTCCATTCCAGTCCAAATATATATTTATATTCATTAACAGCTCAAAATCTCTTCAGCTCTTCTGCAAGAAAATCCCCTTGTAAGAGTAAGCCAATGTTCAGCAATTAACGCTTTAAAATCCTAATTCATTTGGAAATGACCCAGCCATTCAACAAACTTCTACTACTGAGTTCAGCACAACTCCAGCAACCTGGGTCACTCTGATCTTAAGAGACCACTCCAGATTATAGAGAATAGATCAATTTATCAAAAATAGAATTCTTTTTAATAGAGCTTATCTAAAAGTTTTCATCTCACCTATAAATTTATATTTATATATATATTTATATTTATATATATTATATATATAAAGAGTTCCCATATTTTGGACAATCGTATCTTACCCCAAACCAATGCATAAAAAAAGTATTATATAATGTTGATGTCTCAAGAAAAGTCTCTACTAGACTAACAAATAATTATATTGAAATCACATTCACAATTAAATAAACATTATACCTAACTTTGAACAGCCTTCAGTTCTTGAAAAGCTGAATCCAAATAGAGCCCATTAACTCCACACTATCTAAAAAAAAAAAATACATTGAAACTTAGATAATTTTAGATACATTGATTAGAGTATGGGAAGAAGCATTATCTAGTCTAGCTTAAAAGTTAATGTAACTTTTCATTAGGTTCCAACAAAGAGACTTTTGGTGTTGCGACTGTTGGCAGAGGAGAAGCATTTGGAGCAGCCAGGGCAGGGCTAGCAAGAAAATTTTGAGATATTTTGTAATGTTTTAATTGAGCCTTTGGTAAAGTTTAATAATTTATATTTTTTATAATAAGTGTTTTGTCTGTTGCTGATTATTGGAAGGGCTAGAATATACCTATAAATGGCAGAATTACAGCCTTAATAAGAGCGCATAGGGGCTAGAGATCAATTGGAATATTTTTTCCTTGTTTGGCTGCTCATTTAACATTTTCTTTGACCCGGACACATATTTATAAGTCAAAACTGCATTTATGAGGAAACTAAGGATTATGTTCAACTACTGTTTGAAGGCAAGCCTCTATTCATTGACATGAAACCAGAAGTCCCTGAAATGTAAAGAAGTGGTGAAGTAAAGTAGAAAATTAATGTGGCTGGCCAGCCTTTTAACCCAAGCCTTAGTATTTACAGACCTCAATATGTCCATGAGTCACTCCACCTGATATAGCACGTATACCAGTGTCCCTGTTCTTTGGCCACATTTACTGGAGTCCTTTAATGGACCGAACCTTGAGGTACAGAGATGGCGATCAGAAAGTAAAAGAGAGAAGGAGGAGGCTGATATCCCTTGGTTTACACAAAGGACCAACATTGTCCTTGACACAGGGCTTGCATCATTCACCAACGTACCAGGCACCCTCTTGAGTGGGTCTTAGAAGCCCGGGCAGAAAAGTGAGCACGACGGGTCTCCACGCCCCAGAAAGTCAGCCAGAAAAAGATAGAGAGAGAGAGAAAAAAGAGAGACAGAGAGACAAAAAAAGACACGGGGACCTAAGCTCTAACGAAACAAAGGTGCTTTAATGATTTTTGTATGAGTATATACAGGCTGCAGTACAGGAAACTTCTTTCGGGAATGATAGAGTTCAGCAAACCAAACAAACTGCATCGGTTCCCAAAGAAACAAGGAATAATGTTAGTCACAAGGTCAGGAGAAAATCCATATCTCAAGAAAGGGGAAGGGGACTAAGCAGTTTTGTCTTAAAGAGTTGCTCTGCTGAACTTGGTGTTCCTCTGGACTTTGGACGGTGTTCTCGTGGATTCTCTGTTGCTGTTTTTATGGAAGAGAAGCCACTTCTCGTGTTGGATGGGGAATTCGGGATGGCTCTGGAGCACATGCAGGGGAATCTGGACTCATCTCGAGTTGATTTGCAGAATACGGAGCCCTTTCCTGTTGGTGCGGTGACATCAGGGTCCCTCTAGACTTCTGACAGTGTTCTTGGGGACTCTCTGAAGTTCCATCCAGAAAGTCCAGACTCCTTTCATGTTTGATGGGGAACACGGAATTGCTCTGCATGCAATGCAGGGGAATCGGGCCTAATCTGGCAGCGAGGGGGAAGTCTCGTGGTTTTTCTCGAGTTGCGGTGGGAACCTGGGGTATACTCTCGTGGTAGGACGTGGATGGCCCTTCAAAACTTGTGTACATTCAGCGATGTCAGGACTCATGTCTAGTTACCAGGAACACATCGGGATTCTCCTCGAGTCTTGGCAGGGCAATAGGGACGCCTCTTTAGTTGAGACTTGGGACCCAGGTTCCCTTTCCAGGTGCCACAGTGGGATTCCTATCAATTTTCAATAGGACACAGGCATCTTCTCTTTTGGAAGCACTGAACTCCAAGTTCCTTTCGAATTTTCAAAGGGATGTGAGGCCTCCTGTCGAGATGAAGTGGGGAACTAGTTCTTTCTCTAAAGACTCCACAGGGGATTCAGACATCCCTTCACCTTGTGAAATGAAAGACGGTCCTGCATTCAAATCACTGCAGGGAAATCCGGCATTATTTCGAGTCAGGGCACCTCGGTGTCCATTACACTTGGGGCAGCAAACTCAGGGTCTCTCTTACATTCCTATAGCTGAGAAACTCCTCGCCTTGAGGTGCTGTCGAAAGTTGGCATTCATGTGAGTCGACCCCATGGAATCATCTCTACTCTCCAGATCATTTGTGGTACACGGAGCTTGTCTCGCGTTGCTGTGCTGAACTTGGTGTTCCTCTAGAGTTGGGACGGTGTTCCCGCGTTATCTCCGAGTTGATTAAGGAAAGACAAGCCACTTGTTTTGTTTGACGTTGACGGCGGAATGGCTGTGGACCTAATGCAGGGGATTCCGGCCTCATCTCGAGATGATTTGAGGGTACACGGAATGCTTTCATGCTTCTGTGGTGACTTCTGGTCCCTCTATACATGTGTCAGTGTTCTTGGGACTCTCTGGAGCTCCATCAAGGAAGTAAAGGCTCCTTTCTTTTTCTCTTTTATTTTTTGCTCCTTTCTTTTTGACGAGAAACACGAAATTACTCTACAGTTTATGAATGGGAAGCGAGCCTCTTCTCACAGCGCCGGGAAGTTTCATATTTTTTTTCTCGTGTTGCAGCAAGAACCTTGGGAATAGTCTCGAGTTAAGATTGGGATGGCCCTTCAAACCTCGGTTTGTTCAACGACGTCAGGACTCCTGTCTAGTTGCTTGGGACACCTCGGTATTCTCGTCGACGCTTGGCAGCACATTAGGGACGCCTCTCGAGGTGAGGCGTGAGACCCAGGTTCCCTTTCCAGTTGCCACAGTGATAGGATTCCTTCCTGTCTTTTCAAGCAGACTCAGGCACCGTCTCCTTGTGAAACATTGAACTCATTGAACTAGGGGTTTCTTTCACGTTGTTAAAGGGATGTGAGCCATCCCGTCGAGATGAGGCGGTGAACTAGGGCTTTCTATAGGGTCTCCACAGGGGATTCAGACATCCCTTCATCTTGTGAGATGAAAGACGAGCATGCAATCAAGTCACTGCAGGGAAATCCGGCCTTATTTTCAGTCAGGGCACCTCGGTGTCCGTTCTTCTTGAGGCAGCATACTCAGATTCCCCCCCTCACATACCTACTGCTGAGAGATGCCTCATCTTAAGGAGCTTGTGGAATGTCTTCATCTCTCTTGAGTAGATGCCAGGGAATCCACTCTCATCTTGAGATGATTTGGGGTACACGGAGCTTTTCTCGAGTTGCCGTGCTGAACTTGGTGTTCTTCTAGACTTTGGTTGTTGTATTCGGGGAATCTCTGGAGTTGTCTAAAGGAAGTTAAGCCCCCTTGTCGTGTTTGATGGGGAATGTGGGATTGCTCTGGAGCCAATGCAGGCAATCGGACCTCATCTTGAGTTGATTTCGGGTACACGGATCACTTTCGGGTTGCTGTGGTGATCTCAGGGCCCCTTTAGACTTGTGAGAGTGTTCTTCAGCATTCTCTGGTGATCCATCCAGGAAGTCCAGGCTCCTTTTTTGTTTGATGTGGAACAAGGAATTGCTCTGCAACCACTGAAGGGGAATCGGACCTAATCAGCCGGCGAGGGGGAAGTCTCGCCGTTTTTTTTCTCGAGTTGCGGCGGGAAGCAGGGGTGTGTTCTCGAGTTAGAACTTGGATGGCCCTTCAAAATTCGAGTTTGTTCAGCAAAGTCAGGACTCATGTCTAGTTGCGAGGGACACCTCGAGATTCTCATCGAGGCTTGGTAGGGCAATAGGGATGTCTCTTTAGGTGAGACATGAGACACAGTTCCCTTTCAGTTCCCACAGTGATTGTCGGATTCCTATCAATTTTTAAGAGGAGTCATGCTTGTTGTCCTTTGGACGTATTGAAGTCCAAGTTCCTCTCGAAATTTCAAGGGGATGTGAGGCCTCCTGTCGAGATGAGGCAGGGAACTAGGGCTTTCTCTAACGTCTCCATAGGGGATTGACACATCTCTTCATCTTGGGAGATGAAAGACTAGCCTGCATTTAAGTCACTGGAGGGAAATCCAGCCATATTTCGAGTCACGGCATCTCGGTGTTCATTCCAATTGAGGTAGCAAACTCAGGGTCCCTCTCACATATCTATAGCGACGAGAGGCCTCCTGTTCAGGTGCTTGTGGAAATTGCATTCTTCTTGAGTCAAAAATAGGGAATCAGCTCTCATCTCGAGATGATTTGGGGTACAGGGATCTTTTCTTGAGTTGGTGTGCTGAACTTGGTGTTTCTCGGGACTATATCTTACTTTTCTTTAGCAACCAAGAAATATCTTGTATGTTAGCATTTTATAGATTTTTAACATATTTATCAAATCATATTATATTGTACATACGTCCATTCCAGTCCAAATATATATATTTATATTCATTAACAGCTCAAAATCTCTTCAGCTCTTCTGCAAGAAAATCCCCTTGTAAGAGTAAGCCAATGTTCAGCAATTAACGCTTTAAAATCCTAATTCATTTGGAAATGACCCAGCCATTCAACAAACTTCTACTACTGAGTTCAGCACAACTCCAGCAACCTGGGTCACTCTGATCTTAAGAGACCACTCCAGATTATAGAGAATAGATCAATTTATCAAAAATAGAATTTTTTTAATAGAGCTTATCTAAAAGTTTTTTCATCTCACCTATAATTTTATATTTATATATATATATATATATTATATATATTATATATATAAAGAGTTCCCATATTTTGGACAATCGTATCTTACCCCAAACCAATGCATAAAAAAAGTATTATATAATGTTGATGTCTCAAGAAAAGTCTCTACTAGACTAACAAATAATTATATTGAAATCACATTCACAATTAAATAAACATTATACCTAACTTTGAACAGCCTTCAGTTCTTGAAAAGCTGAATCCAAATAGAGCCCATTAACTCCACACTATCAAAAAAAAACAAAAACATACATTGAAATTAGATAATTTTAGATACATTGATTAGAGTATGGGAAGAAGCATTATCTAGTCTAGCTTAAAAGTTAATGTAACTTTTCATTAGGTTCCAACAAAGAGACTTTTGGTGTTGCGACTGTTGGCAGAGGAGAAGCATTTGGAGCAGCCAGGGCAGGGCTAGCAAGAAAATTTTGAGATATTTTGTAATGTTTTAATTGAGCCTTTGGTAAAGTTTAATCATTTAATTTATATGTTTATAATAAGTGTTTTGTCTGTTGCTGATTATTGGAAGGGCTAGAATATACCTATAAATGGCAGAATTACAGCCTTAATAGAGCGCATAGGGGCTAGAGATCAATTGGAATTTTTTTTCCTTGTTTGGCTGCTCATTTTTAATTTTTCTTTGACCCGGACACACATTTATAAGTCAAAACTGCATTTATGAGGAAACTAAGGATTATGTTCAACTACTGTTTGAAGGCAAGCCTCTATTCATTGACATGAAACCAGAAGTCCCTGAAATGTAAAGAAGTGGTGAAGTAAAGTAAAAATTAATGTGGCTGGCCAGCCTTTTAACCCAAGCCTTAGTATTTACAGACCTCAATATGTCCATGAGTCACTCCACCTGATATAGCACGTATACCAGTGTCCCTGTTCTTTGGCCACATTTACTGGAGTCCTTTAATGGACCGGAACCTTGAGGTACAGAGATGGCGATCAGAAAGTAAAAGAGAGAAGGAGGCTGATATCCCTTGGTTTACACAAAGGACCAACATTGTCCTTGACACAGGGCTTGCATCATTCACCAACGTACCAACGTACCAGGCACCCTCTTGAGTGGGTCTTAGAAGCCCGGGCAGAAAAGTGAGCACGACGTCTCCACGCCCCAGAAAGTCAGCCAGAAAAGATAGAGAGAGAGAGAAAAAGAGACAGAGAGACAAAAAAAGACACGGGGACCTAAGCTCTAACGAAACAAAGGTGCTTTAATGATTTTTGTATGAGTATATACAGGCTGCAGTACAGGAAACTTCTTTCGGGAATGATAGAGTTCAGCAAACCAAACAAACTGCATCGGTTCCCAAAGAAACAAGGAATAATGTTAGTCACAAGTTCAGGAGAAAATCCATATCTCAAGAAAGGGGAAGGGGACTAAGCAGTTTTGTCTTAAAGAGTTGCTCTGCTGAACTTGGTGTTCCTCTGGACTTTGGACGGTGTTCTCGTGGATTCTCTGTTGCTGTTTATAGGAAGAGAAGCCACTTCTCGTGTTGGAATGGGGAATTCGGGATGGCTCTGGAGCACATGCAGGGGAATCTGGACTCATCTCGAGTTGATTTGCAGAATACGGAGCCCTTTCCTGTTGGTGCGGTGACATCAGGGTCCCTCTAGACTTCTGACAGTGTTCTTGGGACTCTCTGAAGTTCCATCCAGAAAGTCCAGACTCCTTTCATGTTTGATGGGGAACACGGAATTGCTCTGCATGCAATGCAGGGGAATCGGGCCTAATCTGGCAGCGAGGGGGAAGTCTCGTGGTTTTTCTCGAGTTGCGGTGGGAACCTGGGGTATACTCTCGTGGTAGGACGTGGATGGCCCTTCAAAACTTGTGTACATTCAGCGATGTCAGGACTCATGTCTAGTTACCAGGAACACATCGGGATTCTCCTCGAGTCTTGGCAGGGCAATAGGGACGCCTCTTTAGTTGAGACTTGGGACCCAGGTTCCCTTTCCAGGTGCCACAGTGATATTGGGATTCCTATCAATTTTCAATAGGACACAGGCATCTTCTCTTTTGGAAGCACTGAACTCCAAGTTCCTTTCGAATTTTCAAAGGGATGTGAGGCCTCCTGTCGAGATGAAGTGGGGAACTAGTTCTTTCTCTAAAGACTCCACAGGGGATTCAGACATCCCTTCACCTTGTGAAATGAAAGACGGTCCTGCATTCAAATCACTGCAGGGAAATCCGGCATTATTTCGAGTCAGGGCACCTCGGTGTCCATTACACTTGGGGCAGCAAAACTCAGGGTCTCTCTTACATTCCTATAGCTGAGAAACTCCTCGCCTTGAGGTGCTGTCGAAAGTTGGCATTCATGTGAGTCGACCCCATGGAATCATCTCTACTCTCCAGATCATTTGTGGTACACGGAGCTTGTCTCGCGTTGCTGTGCTGAACTTGGTGTTCCTCTAGAGTTGGGACGGTGTTCCCGCGTTATCTCCGGAGTTGATTAAGGAAAGACAAGCCACTTGTTTTGTTTGACGTTGACGGCGGAATGGCTGTGGACCTAATGCAGGGGATTCCGGCCTCATCTCGAGATGATTTGAGGGTACACGGAATGCTTTCATGCTTCTGTGGTGACTTCTGGGTCCCTCTATACATGTGTCAGTGTTCTTGGGACTCTCTGGAGCTCCATCAAGGAAGAAAGGCTCCTTTCTTTTTCTCTTTTATTTTTTGCTCCTTTCTTTTTGACGAGAAACACGAAATTACTCTACAGTTTATGAATGGGAAGCGAGCCTCTTCTCACAGCGCCGGGAAGTTTCATATTTTTTCTCGTGTTGCAGCAAGAACCTTGGGAATAGTCTCGAGTTAAGATTGGGATGGCCCTTCAAACCTCGGGTTTGTTCAACGACGTCAGGACTCCTGTCTAGTTGCTTGGGACACCTCGGTATTCTCGTCGACGCTGGCAGCAGCACATTAGGGACGCCTCTCGAGGTGAGGCGTGAGACCCAGGTTCCCTTTCCAGTTGCCACAGTGATATTGGAATTCCTGTCTTTTCAAGCAGACTCAGGCACCGTCTCCTTGTGAAACATTGAACTCATTGAACTAGGGGTTTCTTTCACGTTGTTAAAGGGATGTGAGCCATCCCGTCGAGATGAGGCGGTGAACTAGGGCTTTCTATAGGGTCTCCACAGGGGATTCAGACATCCTTTCATCTTGTGAGATGAAAGACGAGCATGCAATCAAGTCACTGCAGGGAAATCCGGCCTTATTTCATTTTCAGTCAGGGCACCTCGGTGTCCGTTCTTCTTGAGGCAGCATAATCAGATTCCCCCCCTCACATACCTACTGCTGAGAGATGCCTCATCTTAAGGAGCTTGTGGAATGTCTTCATCTCTCTTGAGTAGATGCCAGGGAATCCACTCTCATCTTGAGATGATTTGGGGGGTACACGGAGCTTTTCTCGAGTTGCCGTGCTGAACTTGGTGTTCTTCTAGACTTTGGTTGTTGTATTCGGGGAATCTCTGGAGTTGTCTAAAGGAAGTTAAGCCCCTTGTCGTGTTTGATGGGGAATGTGGGATTGCTCTGGAGCCAATGCAGGCAATCGGACCTCATCTTGAGTTGATTTCGGGTACACGGATCACTTTCGGGTTGCTGTGGTGATCTCAGGGCCCCTTTAGACTTGTGAGAGTGTTCTTCAGCATTCTCTGGTGATCCATCCATCCAGGAAGTCCAGGCTCCTTTTGTGTTTGATGTGGAACAAGGAATTGCTCTGCAACCACTGAAGGGGAATCGGACCTAATCAGCCGGCGAGGGGGAAGTCTCGCCGTTTTTTCTCGAGTTGCGGCGGGAAGCAGGGGTGTGTTCTCGAGTTAGAACTTGGATGGCCCTTCAAAATTCGAGTTTGTTCAGCAAAGTCAGGACTCATGTCTAGTTGCGAGGGACACCTCGAGATTCTCATCGAGGCTTGGTAGGGCAATAGGGATGTCTCTTTAGGTGAGACATGAGACACATTGTCCCTTTCAGTTCCCACAGTGATTGTCGGATTCCTATCAATTTTTAAGAGGAGTCATGCTTGTTGTCCTTTGGACGTATTGAAGTCCAAGTTCCTCTCGAAATTTCAAGGGGATGTGAGGCCTCCTGTCGAGATGAGGCAGGGAACTAGGGCTTTCTCTAACGTCTCCATAGGGGATTGACACATCTCTTCATCTTGGAGATGAAAGACTAGACTAGCCTGCATTTAAGTCACTGGAGGGAAATCCAGCCATATTTCGAGTCACGGCATCTCGGTGTTCATTCCAATTGAGGTAGCAAACTCAGGGTCCCTCTCACATATCTATAGCGACGAGAGGCCTCCTGTTCAGGTGCTTGTGGAAATTGCATTCTTCTTGAGTCAAAAATAGGGAATCAGCTCTCATCTCGAGATGATTTGGGGTACCGGGATCTTTTCTTGAGTTGGTGTGCTGAACTTGGTGTTTCTCGGGACTATATCTTACTTTTCTTTAGCAACCAAGAAATATCTTGTATGTTAGCATTTTATAGATTTTTTAACATATTTATCAAATCATATTATATTGTACATACGTCCATTCCAGTCCAAATATATATTTATATTCATTAACAGCTCAAAATCTCTTCAGCTCTTCTGCAAGAAAATCCCCTTGTAAGAGTAAGCCAATGTTCAGCAATTAACGCTTTAAAATCCTAATTCATTTGGAATGACCCAGCCATTCAACAAACTTCTACTACTGAGTTCAGCACAACTCCAGCAACCTGGGTCACTCTGATCTTAAGAGACCACTCCAGATTATAGAGAATAGATCAATTTATCAAAAATAGAATTTTTTTTAATAGAGCTTATCTAAAAGTTTTCATCTCACCTATAAATTTATATTTATATATATATTTATATTTATATATATTATATATATAAAGAGTTCCCATATTTTGGACAATCGTATCTTACCCCAAACCAATGCATAAAAAAAGTATTATATAATGTTGATGTCTCAAGAAAAGTCTCTACTAGACTAACAAATAATTATATTGAAATCACATTCACAATTAAATAAACATTATACCTAACTTTGAACAGCCTTCAGTTCTTGAAAAGCTGAATCCAAATAGAGCCCATTAACTCCACACTATCTAAAAACAAAAACATACATTGAAACTTAGATAATTTTAGATACATTGATTAGAGTATGGGAAGAAGCATTATCTAGTCTAGCTTAAAAGTTAATGTAACTTTTCATTAGGTTCCAACAAAGAGAGATTTGGTGTTGCGACTGTTGGCAGAGGAGAAGCATTTGGAGCAGCCAGGGCAGGGCTAGCAAGAAAATTTTGAGATATTTTGTAATGTTTTAATTGAGCCTTTGGTAAAGTTTAATCATTTAATTTATATGTTTATAATAAGTGTTTTGTCTGTTGCTGATTATTGGAAGGGCTAGAATATACCTATAAATGGCAGAATTACAGCTTAATAAGAGCGCATAGGGGCTAGAGATCAATTGGAATATTTTTTCCTTGTTTGGCTGCTCATTTAACATTTTCTTTGACCCGGACACACATTTATAAGTCAAAGCTGCATTTATGAGGAAACTAAGGATTATGTTCAACTACTGTTTGAAGGCAAGCCTCTATTCATTGACATGAAACCAGAAGTCCCTGAAATGTAAAGAAGTGGTGAAGTAAAGTAGAAAATTAATGTGGCTGGCCAGCCTTTTAACCCAAGCCTTAGTATTTACAGACCTCAATATGTCCATGAGTCACTCCACCTGATATAGCACGTATACCAGTGTCCCTGTTCTTTGGCCACATTTACTGGAGTCCTTTAATGGACCGGAACCTTGAGGTACAGAGATGGCGATCAGAAAGTAAAAGAGAGAAGGAGGCTGATATCCCTTGGTTTACACAAAGGACCAACATTGTCCTTGACACAGGGCTTGCATCATTCACCAACGTACCAGGCACCCTCTTGAGTGGGTCTTAGAAGCCCGGGCAGAAAAGTGAGCACGACGGGTCTCCACGCCCCAGAAAGTCAGCCAGAAAAAAAGAGAGAGAGAGAGAGAGAGAAAAAGAGAGAGAGACAAAAAAAGACACGGGGACCTAAGCTCTAACGAAACAAAGGTGCTTTAATGATTTTTGTATGAGTATATACAGGCTGCAGTACAGGAAACTTCTTTCGGGAATGATAGAGTTCAGCAAACCAACAAAAAACTGCATCGGTTCCCAAAGAAACAAGGAATAATGTTAGTCACAAGGTCAGGAGAAAATCCATATCTCAAGAAAGGGGAAGGGGACTAAGCAGTTTTGTCTTAAAGAGTTGCTCTGCTGAACTTGGTGTTCCTCTGGACTTTGGACGGTGTTCTCGTGGATTCTCTGTTGCTGTTTATAGGAAGAGAAGCCACTTCTCGTGTTGGATGGGGAATTCGGGATGGCTCTGGAGCACATGCAGGGGAATCTGGACTCATCTCGAGTTGATTTGCAGAATACGGAGCCCTTTCCTGTTGGTGCGGTGACATCAGGGTCCCTCTAGACTTCTGACAGTGTTCTTGGGGACTCTCTGAAGTTCCATCCAGAAAGTCCAGACTCCTTTCATGTTTGATGGGGAACACGGAATTGCTCTGCATGCAATGCAGGGGAATCGGGCCTAATCTGGCAGCGAGGGGGAAGTCTCGTGGTTTTTCTCGAGTTGCGGTGGGAACCTGGGGTATACTCGTGGTAGGACGTGGATGGCCCTTCAAAACTTGTGTACATTCAGCGATGTCAGGACTCATGTCTAGTTACCAGGAACACATCGGGATTCTCCTCGAGTCTTGGCAGGGCAATAGGGACGCCTCTTTAGTTGAGACTTGGGACCCAGGTTCCCTTTCCAGGTGCCACAGTGATATTGGGATTCCTATCAATTTTCAATAGGACACAGGCATCTTCTCTTTTGGAAGCACTGAACTCCAAGTTCCTTTCGAATTTTCAAAGGGATGTGAGGCCTCCTGTCGAGATGAAGTGGGGAACTAGTTCTTTCTCTAAAGACTCCACAGGGGATTCAGACATCCCTTCACCTTGTGAAATGAAAGACGGTCCTGCATTCAAATCACTGCAGGGAAATCCGGCATTATTTCGAGTCAGGGCACCTCGGTGTCCATTACACTTGGGGCAGCAAACTCAGGGTCTCTCTTACATTCCTATAGCTGAGAAACTCCTCGCCTTGAGGTGCTGTCTGAAAGTTGGCATTCATGTGAGTCGACCCCATGGAATCATCTCTACTCTCCAGATCATTTGTGGTACACGGAGCTTGTCTCGCGTTGCTGCTGTGCTGAACTTGGTGTTCCTCTAGAGTTGGGACGGTGTTCCCGCGTTATCTCCGGAGTTGATTAAGGAAAGACAAGCCACTTGTTTTGTTTGACGTTGACGGCGGAATGGCTGTGGACCTAATGCAGGGGATTCCGGCCTCATCTCGAGATGATTTGAGGGTACACGGAATGCTTTCATGCTTCTGTGGTGACTTCTGGGTCCCTCTATACATGTGTCAGTGTTCTTGGGACTCTCTGGAGCTCCATCAAGGAAGTAAAGGCTCCTTTCTTTTTCTCTTTTTTTTTTTGCTCCTTTCTTTTTGACGAGAAACACGAAATTACTCTACAGTTTATGAATGGGAAGCGAGCCTCTTCTCACAGCGCCGGGAAGTTTCATATTTTTTCTCGTGTTGCAGCAAGAACCTTGGGAATAGTCTCGAGTTAAGATTGGGATGGCCCTTCAAACCTCGGGTTTGTTCAACGACGTCAGGACTCCTGTCTAGTTGCTTGGGACACCTCGGTATTCTCGTCGACGCTTGGCAGCACATTAGGGACGCCTCTCGAGGTGAGGCGTGAGACCCAGGTTCCCTTTCCAGTTGCCACAGTGATATTGGAATTCCTGTCACTTTTCAAGCAGACTCAGGCACCGTCTCCTTGTGAAACATTGAACTCATTGAACTAGGGGTTTCTTTCACGTTGTTAAAGGGATGTGAGCCATCCCGTCGAGATGAGGCGGTGAACTAGGGCTTTCTATAGGGTCTCCACAGGGGATTCAGACATCCCTTCATCTTGTGAGATGAAAGACGAGCATGCAATCAAGTCACTGCAGGGAAATCCGGCCTTATTTTCCAGTCAGGGCACCTCGGTGTCCGTTCTTCTTGAGGCAGCATACTCAGATTCCCCCTCACATACCTACTGCTGAGAGATGCCTCATCTTAAGGAGCTTGTGGAATGTCTTCATCTCTCTTGAGTAGATGCCAGGGAATCCACTCTCATCTTGAGATGATTTGGGGTACACGGAGCTTTTTTCTCGAGTTGCCGTGCTGAACTTGGTGTTCTTCTAGACTTTGGTTGTTGTATTCGGGGAATCTCTGGAGTTGTCTAAAGGAAGTTAAGCCCCTTGTCGTGTTTGATGGGGAATGTGGGATTGCTCTGGAGCCAATGCAGGCAATCGGACCTCATCTTGAGTTGATTTCGGGTACACGGATCACTTTCGGGTTGCTGTGGTGATCTCAGGGCCCCTTTAGACTTGTGAGAGTGTTCTTCAGCATTCTCTGGTGATCCATCCAGGAAGTCCAGGCTCCTTTTTTGTTTGATGTGGAACAAGGAATTGCTCTGCACCCACTGAAGGGGAATCGGACCTAATCAGCCGGCGAGGGGGAAGTCTCGCCGTTTTTCTCGAGTTGCGGCGGGAAGCAGGGGTGTGTTCTCGTTTAGAACTTGGATGGCCCTTCAAAATTCGAGTTTGTTCAGCAAAGTCAGGACTCATGTCTAGTTGCGAGGGACACCTCGAGATTCTCATCGAGGCTTGGTAGGGCAATAGGGATGTCTCTTTAGGTGAGACATGAGACACAGTGTCCCTTTCAGTTCCCACAGTGATTGTCGGATTCCTATCAATTTTTAAGAGGAGTCATGCTTGTTGTCCTTTGGACGTATTGAAGTCCAAGTTCCTCTCGAAATTTCAAGGGGATGTGAGGCCTCCTGTCGAGATGAGGCAGGGAACTAGGGCTTTCTCTAACGTCTCCATAGGGGATTGACACATCTCTTCATCTTGGGAGATGAAAGACTAGCCTGCATTTAAGTCACTGGAGGGAAATCCAGCCATATTTCGAGTCACGGCATCTCGGTGTTCATTCCAATTGAGGTAGCAAACTCAGGGTCCCTCTCACATATCTATAGCGACGAGAGGCCTCCTGTTCAGGTGCTTGTGGAAATTGCATTCTTCTTGAGTCAAAAATAGGGAATCAGCTCTCATCTCGAGATGATTTGGGGTACCGGGATCTTTTCTTGAGTTGGTGTGCTGAACTTGGTGTTTCTCGGGACTATATCTTACTTTTCTTTAGCAACCAAGAAATATCTTGTATGTTAGCATTTTATAGATCATTTAACATATTTATCAAATCATATTATATTGTACATACGTCCATTCCAGTCCAAATATATATTTATATTCATTAACAGCTCAAAATCTCTTCAGCTCTTCTGCAAGAAAATCCCCTTGTAAGAGTAAGCCAATGTTCAGCAATTAACGCTTTAAAATCCTAATTCATTTGGAAATGACCCAGCCATTCAACAAACTTCTACTACTGAGTTCAGCACAACTCCAGCAACCTGGGTCACTCTGATCTTAAGAGACCACTCCAGATTATAGAGAATAGATCAATTTATCAAAAATAGAATTTTTTTAATAGAGCTTATCTAAAAATTTTCATCTCATCTACCTATATTTTATATTATATATATATATTTATTATATATATATTATATATATAAAGAGTTCCCATATTTTGGACAATCGTATCTTACCCCAAACCAATGCATAAAAAAAGTATTATATAATGTTGATGTCTCAAGAAAAGTCTCTACTAGACTAACAAATAATTATATTGAAATCACATTCACAATTAAATAAACATTATACCTAACTTTGAACAGCCTTCAGTTCTTGAAAAGCTGAATCCAAATAGAGCCCATTAACTCCACACTAAAAAAAAACAAAAACATACATTGAAACTTAGATAATTTTAGATACATTGATATTAGAATGGGAAGAAGCATTATCTAGTCTAGCTTAAAAGTTAATGTAACTTTTCATTAGGTTCCAACAAAGAGACTTTTGGTGTTGCGACTGTTGGCAGAGGAGAAGCATTTGGAGCAGCCAGGGCAGGGCTAGCAAGAAAATTTTGAGATATTTTGTAATGTTTTAATTGAGAGCCTTTTTGGTAAGTTTTAATCATTTAATTTATATGTTTATAATAAGTGTTTTGTCTGTTGCTGATTATTGGAAGGGCTAGAATATACCTATAAATGGCAGAATTACAGCCTTAATAAGAGCGCATAGGGGCTAGAGATCAATTGGAATATTTTTTCCTTGTTTGGCTGCTCATTTAACATTTTCTTTGACCCGGACACAAATTTATAAGTCAAAACTGCATTTATGAGGAAACTAAGGATTATGTTCAACTACTGTTTGAAGGCAAGCCTCTATTCATTGACATGAAACCAGAAGTCCCTGAAATGTAAAGAAGTGGTGAAGTAAAGTAGAAAATTAATGTGGCTGGCCAGCCTTTTAACCCAAGCCTTAGTATTTACAGACCTCAATATGTCCATGAGTCACTCCACCTGATATAGCACGTATACCAGTGTCCCTGTTCTTTGGCCACATTTACTGGAGTCCTTTAATGGACCGGAACCTTGAGGTACAGAGATGGCGATCGATCAGAAAGTAAAAGAGAGAAGGAGGCTGATATCCCTTTGGTTTACACAAAGGACCAACATTGTCCTTGACACAGGGCTTGCATCATTCACCAACGTACCAGGCACCCTCTTGAGTGGGTCTTAGAAGCCCGGGCAGAAAAGTGAGCACGACGGGTCTCCACGCCCCAGAAAGTCAGCCAGAAAAAGATAGAGAGAGAGAGAGAAAAAGAGACAGAGAGACAAAAAAAGACACGGGGACCTAAGCTCTAACGGAACAAAGGTGCTTTAATGATTTTTGTATGAGTATATACAGGCTGCAGTACAGGAAACTTCTTTCGGGAATGATAGAGTTCAGCAAACCAAACAAACTGCATCGGTTCCCAAAGAAACAAGGAATAATGTTAGTCACAAGGTCAGGAGAAAATCCATATCTCAAGAAAGGGGAAGGGGACTAAGCAGTTTTGTCTTAAAGAGTTGCTCTGCTGAACTTGGTGTTCCTCTGGACTTTGGACGGTGTTCTCGTGGATTCTCTGTTGCTGTTTATAGGAAGAGAAGCCACTTCTCGTGTTGGATGGGGAATTCGGGATGGCTCTGGGGCACATGCAGGGGAATCTGGACTCATCTCGAGTTGATTTGCAGAATACGGAGCCCTTTCCTGTTGGTGCGGTGACATCAGGGTCCCTCTAGACTTCTGACAGTGTTCTTGGGGACTCTCTGAAGTTCCATCCAGAAAGTCCAGACTCCTTTCATGTTTGATGGGGAACACGGAATTGCTCTGCATGCAATGCAGGGGAATCGGGCCTAATCTGGCAGCGAGGGGGAAGTCTCGTGGTTTTTCTCGAGTTGCGGTGGGAACCTGGGGTATACTCTCGTGGTAGGACGTGGATGGCCCTTCAAAACTTGTGTACATTCAGCGATGTCAGGACTCATGTCTAGTTACCAGGAACACATCGGGATTCTCTCTCGAGAGTCTTGGCAGGGCAATAGGGACGCCTCTTTAGTTGAGACTTGGGACCCAGGTTCCCTTTCCAGGTGGTGCCACATTGGGATTCCTATCAATTTTCAATAGGACACAGGCATCTTCTCTTTTGGAAGCACTGAACTCCAAGTTCCTTTCGAATTTTCAAAGGGATGTGAGGCCTCCTGTCGAGATGAAGTGGGGAACTAGTTCTTTCTCTAAAGACTCCACAGGGGATTCAGACATCCCTTCACCTTGTGAAATGAAAGACGGTCCTGCATTCAAATCACTGCAGGGAAATCCGGCATTATTTCGAGTCAGGGCACCTCGGTGTCCATTACACTTGGGGCAGCAAACTCAGGGTCTCTCTTACATTCCTATAGCTGAGAAACTCCTCGCCTTGAGGTGCTGTCGAAAGTTGGCATTCATGTGAGTCGACCCCATGGAATCATCTCTACTCTCTCCAGATCATTTGTGGTACACGGAGCTTGTCTCGCGTTGCTGTGCTGAACTTGGTGTTCCTCTAGATTTGGGACGGTGTTCCCGCGTTATCTCCGGAGTTGATTAAGGAAAGACAAGCCACTTGTTTTGTTTGACGTTGACGGCGGAATGGCTGTGGACCTAATGCAGGGGATTCCGGCCTCATCTCGAGATGATTTGAGGGTACACGGAATGCTTTCATGCTTCTGTGGTGACTTCTGGGTCCCTCTATACATGTGTCAGTGTTCTTGGGACTCTCTGGAGCTCCATCAAGGAAGTAAAGGCTCCTTTCTTTCTTTTATTTTTTGCTCCTTTCTTTTTGACGAGAAACACGAAATTACTCTACAGTTTATGAATGGGAATCGAGCCTCTTCTCACAGCGCCGGGAAGTTTCATATTTTTTCTCGTGTTGCAGCAAGAACCTTGGGAATAGTCTCGAGTTAAGATTGGGATGGCCCTTCAAACCTCGGGTTTGTTCAACGACGTCAGGACTCCTGTCTAGTTGCTTGGGACACCTCGGTATTCTCGTCGACGCTTAGCAGCACATTAGGGACGCCTCTCGAGGTGAGGCGTGAGACCCAGGTTCCCTTTCCAGTTGCCACAGTGATATTGGAATTCCTGTCAGTTTTCAAGCAGACTCAGGCACCGTCTCCTTGTGAAACATTGAACTCATTGAACTAGGGGTTTCTTTCACGTTGTTAAAGGGATGTGAGCCATCCCGTCGAGATGAGGCGGTGAACTAGGGCTTTCTATAGGGTCTCCACAGGGGATTCAGACATCCCTTCATCTTGTGAGATGAAAGACGAGCATGCAATCAAGTCACTGCAGGGAAATCCGGCCTTATTTCCAGTCAGGGCACCTCGGTGTCCGTTCTTCTTGAGGCAGCATACTCAGATTCCCCCTCACATACCTACTGCTGAGAGATGCCTCATCTTAAGGAGCTTGTGGAATGTCTTCATCTCTCTTGAGTAGATGCCAGGGAATCCACTCTCATCTTGAGATGATTTGGGGTACACGGAGCTTTTCTCGAGTTGCCGTGCTGAACTTGGTGTTCTTCTAGACTTTGGTTGTGTATTCGGGGAATCTCTGGAGTTGTCTAAAGGAAGTTAAGCCCCTTGTCGTGTTTGATGGGGAATGTGGGATTGCTCTGGAGCCAATGCAGGCAATCGGACCTCATCTTGAGTTGATTTCGGGTACACGGATCACTTTCGGGTTGCTGTGGTGATCTCAGGGCCCCTTTAGACTTGTGAGAGTGTTCTTCAGCATTCTCTGGTGATCCATCCAGGAAGTCCAGGCTCCTTTTGTGTTTGATGTGGAACAAGGAATTGCTCACCCACTGAAGGGGAATCGGACCTAATCAGCCGGCGAGGGGGAAGTCTCGCCGTTTTTTCTCGAGTTGCGGCGGGAAGCAGGGGTGTGTTCTCGAGTTAGAACTTGGATGGCCCTTCAAAATTCGAGTTTGTTCAGCAAAGTCAGGACTCATGTCTAGTTGCGAGGGACACCTCGAGATTCTCATCGAGGCTTGGTAGGGCAATAGGGATGTCTCTTTAGGTGAGACATGACATGACACACAGTGTCCCTTTCAGTTCCCACAGTGATTGTCGGATTCCTATCAATTTTTAAGAGGAGTCATGCTTGTTGTCCTTTGGACGTATTGAAGTCCAAGTTCCTCTCGAAATTTCAAGGGGATGTGAGGCCTCCTGTCGAGATGAGGCAGGGAACTAGGGCTTTCTCTAACGTCTCCATAGGGGATTGACACATCTCTTCATCTTGGGAGATGAAAGACTAGCCTGCATTTAAGTCACTGGAGGGAAATCCAGCCATATTTCGAGTCACGGCATCTCGGTGTTCATTCCAATTGAGGTAGCAAACTCAGGGTCCCTCTCACATATCTATAGCGACGAGAGGCCTCCTGTTCAGGTGCTTGTGGAAATTGCATTCTTCTTGAGTCAAAAATAGGGAATCAGCTCTCATCTCGAGATGATTTGGGGTACCGGGATCTTTTCTTGAGTTGGTGTGCTGAACTTGGTGTTTCTCGGGACTATATCTTACTTTTCTTTAGCAAAAGATATCTTGTATGTTAGCATTTTATAGATCATTTAACATATTTATCAAATCATATTATATTGTACATACGTCCATTCCAGTCCAAATATATATTTATATTCATTAACAGCTCAAAATCTCTTCAGCTCTTCTGCAAGAAAATCCCCTTGTAAGAGTAAGCCAATGTTCAGCAATTAACGCTTTAAAATCCTAATTCATTTGGAAATGACCCAGCCATTCAACAAACTTCTACTACTGAGTTCAGCACAACTCCAGCAACCTGGGTCACTCTGATCTTAAGAGACCACTCCAGATTATAGAGAATAGATCAATTTATCAAAAATAGAATTCTTTTTAATAGAGCTTATCTAAAAGTTTTCATCTCACCTATAAATTTATATTTATATATATATATATTTATACTTATATATATTATATATATAAAGAGTTCCCATATTTTGGACAATCGTATCTTACCCCAAACCAATGCATAACAAAAGTATTATATAATGTTGATGCTCAAGAAAAGTCTCTACTAGACTAACAAATAATTATATTGAAATCACATTCACAATTAAATAAACATTATACCTAACTTTGAACAGCCTTCAGTTCTTGAAAAGCTGAATCCAAATAGAGCCCATTAACTCCACACTATCTAAAAAAACAAAAACATACATTGAAACTTAGATAATTTTAGATACATTGATTAGAGTATGGGAAGAAGCATTATCTAGTCTAGCTTAAAAGTTAATGTAACTTTTCATTAGGTTCCAACAAAGAGACTTTTGGTGTTGCGACTGTTGGCAGAGGAGAAGCATTTGGAGCAGCCAGGGCAGGGCTAGCAAGAAAATTTTGAGATATTTTGTAATGTTTTAATTGAGCCTTTGGTAAAGTTTAATCATTTAATTTATATGTTTATAATAAGTGTTTTGTCTGTTGCTGATTATTGGAAGGGCTAGAATATACCTATAAATGGCAGAATTACAGCCTTAATAAGAGCGCATAGGGGCTAGAGATCAATTGGAATTTTTTTTCCTTGTTTGGCTGCTCATTTAACATTTTCTTTGACCCGGACACATATTTATAAGTCAAAACTGCATTTATGAGGAAACTAAGGATTATGTTCAACTACTGTTTGAAGGCAAGCCTCTATTCATTGACATGAAACCAGAAGTCCCTGAAATGTAAAGAAGTGGTGAAGTAAAGTAGAAAATTAATGTGGCTGGCCAGCCTTTTAACCCAAGCCTTAGTATTTACAGACCTCAATATGTCCATGAGTCACTCCACCTGATATAGCACGTATACCAGTGTCCCTGTTCTTTGGCCACATTTACTGGAGTCCTTTAATGGACCGGAACCTTGAGGTACAGAGATGGCGATCAGAAAGTAAAAGAGAGAAGGAGGCTGATATCCCTTGGTTTACACAAAGGACCAACATTGTCCTTGACACAGGGCTTGCATCATTCACCAACGTACCAGGCACCCTCTTGAGTGGGTCTTAGAAGCCCGGGCAGAAAGTGAGCACGACGGGTCTCCACGCCCCAGAAAGTCAGCCAGAAAAAGAGAGAGAGAGAGAGAAAAAGAGACAGAGAGACAAAAAAAGACACGGGGACCTAAGCTCTAACGGAACAAAGGTGCTTTAATGATTTTTTGTATGAGTATATACAGGCTGCAGTACAGGAAACTTCTTTCGGGAATGATAGAGTTCAGCAAACCAAACAAACTGCATCGGTTCCCAAAGAAACAAGGAATAATGTTAGTCACAAGGTCAGGAGAAAATCCATATCTCAAGAAAGGGGAAGGGGACTAAGCAGTTTTGTCTTAAAGAGTTGCTCTGCTGAACTTGGTGTTCCTCTGGACTTTGGACGGTGTTCTCGTGGATTCTCTGTTGCTGTTTATAGGAAGAGAAGCCACTTCTCGTGTTGGATGGGGAATTCGGGATGGCTCTGGAGCACATGCAGGGGAATCTGGACTCATCTCGAGTTGATTTGCAGAATACGGAGCCCTTTCCTGTTGGTGCGGTGACATCAGGGTCCCTCTAGACTTCTGACAGTGTTTTGGGGACTCTCTGAATTTCCATCCAGAAAGTCCAGACTCCTTTCATGTTTGATGGGGAACACGGAATTGCTCTGCATGCAATGCAGGGGAATCGGGCCTAATCTGGCAGCGAGGGGGAAGTCTCGTGTTTTTTTTCTCGAGTTGCGGGGAACCTGGGGTATACTCTCGTGGTAGGACGTGGATGGCCCTTCAAAACTTGTGTACATTCAGCGATGTCAGGACTCATGTCTAGTTACCAGGAACACATCGGGATTCTCCTCGAGTCTTGGCAGGGCAATAGGGACGCCTCTTTAGTTGAGACTTGGGACCCAGGTTCCCTTTCCAGGTGCCACAGTGATATTGGGATTCCTATCAATTTTCAATAGGACACAGGCATCTTCTCTTTTGGAAGCACTGAACTCCAAGTTCCTTTCGAATTTTCAAAGGGATGTGAGGCCTCCTGTCGAGATGAAGTGGGGACTAGTTCTTTCTCTAAAGACTCCACAGGGGATTCAGACATCCCTTCACCTTGTGAAATGAAAGACGGTCCTGCATTCAAATCACTGCAGGGAAATCCGGCATTATTTCGAGTCAGGGCACCTCGGTGTCCATTACACTTGGGGCAGCAAACTCAGGGTCTCTCTTACATTCCTATAGCTGAGAAACTCCTCGCCTTGAGGTGCTGTCGAAAGTTGGCATTCATGTGAGTCGACCCCATGGAATCATCTCTACTCTCCAGATCATTTGTGGTACACGGAGCTTGTCTCGCGTTGCTGTGCTGAACTTGGTGTTCCTCTAGAGTTGGGACGGTGTTCCCGCGTTATCTCCGGAGTTGATTAAGGAAAGACAAGCCACTTGTTTTGTTTGACGTTGACGGCGGAATGGCTGTGGACCTAATGCAGGGGATTCCGGCCTCATCTCGAGATGATTTGAGGGTACACGGAATGCTTTCATGCTTCTGTGGTGACTTCTGGGTCCCTCTATACATGTGTCAGTGTTCTTGGGACTCTCTGGAGCTCCATCAAGGAAGTAAAGGCTCCTTTCTTTTTCTCTTTTATTTTTTGCTCCTTTCTTTTTGACGAGAAACACGAAATTACTCTACAGTTTATGAATGGGAATCGAGCCTCTTCTCTCACGCCGGGAAGTTTCATATTTTTTCTCTGTGTTGCAGCAAGAACCTTGGGTATAGTCTCGAGTTAAGATTGGGATGGCCCTTCAAACCTCGGATTTGTTCAACGACGTCAGGACTCCTGTCTAGTTGCTTGGGACACCTCGGTATTCTCGTCGACGCTTGGCAGCACATTAGGGACGCCTCTCGAGGTGAGGCGTGAGACCCAGGTTCCCTTTCCAGTTGCCACAGTGATATTGGAATTCCTGTCACTTTTCAAGCAGACTCAGGCACCGTCTCCTTGTGAAACATTGAACTCATTGAACTAGGGGTTTCTTTCACGTTGTTAAAGGGATGTGAGCCATCCGGTCGAGATGAGGCGGTGAACTAGGGCTTTCTATAGGGTCTCCACAGGGGATTCAGACATCCCTTCATCTTGTGAGATGAAAGACGAGCATGCAATCAAGTCACTGCAGGGAAATCCGGCCTTATTTCCAGTCAGGGCACCTCGGTGTCCGTTCTTCTTGAGGCAGCATACTCAGATTCCCCCTCACATACCTACTGCTGAGAGATGCCTCATCTTAAGGAGCTTGTGGAATGTCTTCATCTCTCTTGAGTAGATGCCAGGGAATCCACTCTCATCTTGAGATGATTTGGGGTACACGGAGCTTTTTCTCGAGTTGCCGTGCTGAACTTGGTGTTCTTCTAGACTTTGGTTGTTGTATTCGGGGAATCTCTGGAGTTGTCTAAAGGAAGTTAAGCCCCTTGTCGTGTTTGATGGGGAATGTGGGATTGCTCTGGAGCCAATGCAGGCAATCGGACCTCATCTTGAGTTGATTTCGGGTACACGGATCACTTTCGGGTTGCTGTGGTGATCTCAGGGCCCCTTTAGACTTGTGAGAGTGTTCTTCAGCATTCTCTGGTGATCCATCCAGGAAGTCCAGGCTCCTTTTGTGTTTGATGTGGAACAAGGAATTGCTCTGCACCCACTGAAGGGGAATCGGACCTAATCAGCCGGCGAGGGGGAAGTCTCGCCGTTTTTTTTCTCGAGTTGCGGCGGGAAGCAGGGGTGTGTTCTCGAGTTAGAACTTGGATGGCCCTTCAAAATTCGAGTTTGTTCAGCAAAGTCAGGACTCATGTCTAGTTGCGAGGGACACCTCGAGATTCTCATCGAGGCTTGGTAGGGCAATAGGGATGTCTCTTTAGGTGAGACATGAGACAGTGTCCCTTTCAGTTCCCACAGTGATTGTCGGATTCCTATCAATTTTTAAGAGGAGTCATGCTTGTTGTCCTTTGGACGTATTGAAGTCCAAGTTCCTCTCGAAATTTCAAGGGGATGTGAGGCCTCCTGTCGAGATGAGGCAGGGAACTAGGGCTTTCTCTAACGTCTCCATAGGGGATTGACACATCTCTTCATCTTGGGAGATGAAAGACTAGCCTGCATTAAGTCACTGGAGGGAAATCCAGCCATATTTCGAGTCACGGCATCTCGGTGTTCATTCCAATTGAGGTAGCAAACTCAGGGTCCCTCTCACATATCTATAGCGACGAGAGGCCTCCTGTTCAGGTGCTTGTGGAAATTGCATTCTTCTTGAGTCAAAAATAGGGAATCAGCTCTCATCTCGAGATGATTTGGGGTACCGGGATCTTTTCTTGAGTTGGTGTGCTGAACTTGGTGTTTCTCGGGACTATATCTTACTTTTCTTTAGCAACCAAGAAATATCTTGTATGTTAGCATTTTATAGATCATTTAACATATTTATCAAATCATATTATATTGTACATACGTCCATTCCAGTCCAAATATATATTTATATTCATTAACAGCTCAAAATCTCTTCAGCTCTTCTGCAAGAAAATCCCCTTGTAAGAGTAAGCCAATGTTCAGCAATTAACGCTTTAAAATCCTAATTCATTTGGAAATGACCCAGCCATTCAACAAACTTCTACTACTGAGTTCAGCACAACTCCAGCAACCTGGGTCACTCTGATCTTAAGAGACCACTCCAGATTATAGAGAATAGATCAATTTATCAAAAATAGAATTCTTTTTAATAGAGCTTATCTAAAAGTTTTCATCTCACCTATAATTTATATTTATATATATATATATTTATATACTTATATATATATATATAAAGAGTTCCCATATTTTGGACAATCGTATCTTACCCCAAACCAATGCATAAAAAAAGTATTATATAATGTTGATGTCTCAAAAAAGTCTCTACTAGACTAACAAATAATTATATTGAAATCACATTCACAATTAAATAAACATTATACCTAACTTTGAACAGCCTTCAGTTCTTGAAAAGCTGAATCCAAATAGAGCCCATTAACTCCACACTATCTAAAAAAAAAACATACATGACATTGAAACTTAGATAATTTTAGATACATTGATTAGAGTATGGGAAGAAGCATTATCTAGTCTAGCTTAAAAGTTAATGTAACTTTTCATTAGGTTCCAAAAAGAGACTTTTGGTGTTGCGACTGTTGGCAGAGGAGAAGCATTTGGAGCAGCCAGGGCAGGGCTAGCAAGAAAATTTTGAGATATTTTGTAATGTTTTAATTGAGCCTTTGGTAAAGTTTAATCATTTAATTTATATGTTTTATAATAAGTGTTTTGTCTGTTGCTGATTATTGGAAGGGCTAGAATATACCTATAAATGGCAGAATTACAGCCTTAATAAGAGCGCATAGGGGCTAGAGATCAATTGGAATTTTTTTTCCTTGTTTGGCTGCTCATTTAACATTTTCTTTGACCCGGACACATATTTATAAGTCAAAACTGCATTTATGAGGAAACTAAGGATTATGTTCAACTACTGTTTGAAGGCAAGCCTCTATTCATTGACATGAAACCAGAAGTCCCTGAAATGTAAAGAAGTGGTGAAGTAAAGTAGAAAATTAATGTGGCTGGCCAGCCTTTTAACCCAAGCCTTAGTATTTACAGACCTCAATATGTCCATGAGTCACTCCACCTGATATAGCACGTATACCAGTGTCCCTGTTCTTTGGCCACATTTACTGGAGTCCTTTAATGGACCGGAACCTTGAGGTACAGAGATGGCGATCAGAAAGTAAAAGAGAGAAGGAGGCTGATATCCCTTTGTTTACACAAAGGACCAACATTGTCCTTGACACAGGGCTTGCATCATTCACCAACGTACCAGGCACCCTCTTGAGTGGGTCTTAGAAGCCCGGGCAGAAAAGTGAGCACGACGGGTCTCCACGCCCCAGAAAGTCAGCCAGAAAAAGATAGAGAGAGAGAGAGAAAAAGAGACAGAGAGACAAAAAAAGACATGGGGACCTAAGCTCTAACGGAACAAAGGTGCTTTAATGATTTTTGTATGAGTATATACAGGCTGCAGTACAGGAAACTTCTTTCGGGAATGATAGAGTTCAGCAAACCAAACAAACTGCATCGGTTCCCAAAGAAACAAGGAATAATGTTAGTCACAAGGTCAGGAGAAAACCCATATCTCAAGAAAGGGGAAGGGGACTAAGCAGTTTTGTCTTAAAGAGTTGCTCTGCTGAATTTGGTGTTCCTCTGGACTTTGGACGGTGTTCTCGTGGATTCTCTGTTGCTGTTTATAGGAAGAGAAGCCACTTCTCGTGTTGGATGGGGAATTCGGGATGGCTCTGGGGCACATGCAGGGGAATTGGACTCATCTCGAGTTGATTTGCAGAATACGGAGCCCTTTCCTGTTGGTGCGGTGACATCAGGGTCCCTCTAGACTTCTGACAGTGTTTTGGGGACTCTCTGAATTTCCATCCAGAAAGTCCAGACTCCTTTCATGTTTGATGGGGAACACGGAATTGCTCTGCATGCAATGCAGGGGAATCGGGCCTAATCTGGCAGCGAGGGGGAAGTCTCGTGGTTTTTCTCGAGTTGCGGTGGGAACCTGGGGTATACTCTCGTGGTAGGACGTGGATGGCCCTTCAAAACTTGTGTACATTCAGCGATGTCAGGACTCATGTCTAGTTACAAGGAACACATCGGGATTCTCCTCGAGTCTTGGCAGGGCAATAGGGACGCCTCTTTAGTTGAGACTTGGGACCCAGGTTCCCTTTCCAGGTGCCACAGTGATATTGGGATTCCTATCAATTTTCAATAGGACACAGGCATCTTCTCTTTTGGAAGCACTGAACTCCAAGTTCCTTTCGAATTTTCAAAGGGATTGAGGCCTCCTGTCGAGATGAAGTGGGGAACTAGTTCTTTCTCTAAAGACTCCACAGGGGATTCAGACATCCCTTCACCTTGTGAAATGAAAGACGGTCCTGCATTCAAATCACTGCAGGGAAATCCGGCATTATTTCGAGTCAGGGCACCTCGGTGTCCATTACACTTGGGGCAGCAACTCAGGGTCTCTCTTACATTCCTATAGCTGAGAAACTCCTCGCCTTGAGGTGCTGTCAAAAGTTGGCATTCATGTGAGTCGACCCCATGGAATCATCTCTACTCTCCAGATCATTTGTGGTACACGGAGCTTGTCTCGCGTTGCTGTTCTGAACTTGGTGTTCCTCTAGATTTGGACGGTGTTCCCGCGTTATCTCCGGAGTTGATTAAGGAAAGACAAGCCACTTGTTTTGTTTGACGTTGACGGCGGAATGGCTGTGGACCTAATGCAGGGGATTCCGGCCTCATCTCGAGATGATTTGAGGGTACACGGAATGCTTTCATGCTTCTGTGGTGACTTCTGGGTCCCTCTATACATGTGTCAGTGTTCTTGGGACTCTCTGGAGCTCCATCAAGGAAGTAAAGGCTCCTTTCTTTTTCTCTTTTATTTTTTGCTCCTTTCTTTTTGACGAGAAACACGAAATTACTCTACAGTTTATGAATGGGAATCGAGCCTCTTCTCACAGCGCCGGGAAGTTTCATATTTTTTCTCGTGTTGCAGCAAGAACCTTGGGAATAGTCTCGAGTTAAGATTGGGATGGCCCTTCAAACCTCGGATTTGTTCAACGACGTCAGGACTCCTGTCTAGTTGCTTGGGACACCTCGGTATTCTCGTCGACGCTTGGCAGCACATTAGGGACGCCTCTCGAGGTGAGGCGTGAGACCCAGGTTCCCTTTCCAGTTGCCACAGTGATATTGGAATTCCTGTCAGTTTTCAAGCAGACTCAGGCACCGTCTCCTTGTGAAACATTGAACTCATTGAACTAGGGGTTTCTTTCACGTTGTTAAAGGGATGTGAGCCATCCGTCGAGATGAGGCGGTGAACTAGGGCTTTCTATAGGGTCTCCACAGGGGATTCAGACATCCCTTCATCTTGTGAGATGAAAGACGAGCATGCAATCAAGTCACTGCAGGGAAATCCGGCCTTATTTCCAGTCAGGGCACCTCGGTGTCCGTTCTTCTTGAGGCAGGCAGCATACTCAGATCCCCCCTCACATACCTACTGCTGAGAGATGCCTCATCTTAAGGAGCTTGTGGAATGTCTTCATCTCTTGAGTAGATGCCAGGGAATCCACTCTCATCTTGAGATGATTTGGGGTACACGGAGCTTTTCTCGAGTTGCCGTGCTGAACTTGGTGTTCTTCTAGACTTTGGTTGTTTATTCGGGGAATCTCTGGAGTTGTCTAAAGGAAGTTAAGCCCCTTGTCGTGTTTGATGGGGAATGTGGGATTGCTCTGGAGCCAATGCAGGCAATCGGACCTCATCTTGAGTTGATTTCGGGTACACGGATCACTTTCGGGTTGCTGTGGTGATCTCAGGGCCCCTTTAGACTTGTGAGAGTGTTCTTCAGCATTCTCTGGTGATCCATCCAGGAAGTCCAGGCTCCTTTTGTGTTTGATGTGGAACAAGGAATTGCTCTGCACCCACTGAAGGGGAATCGGACCTAATCAGCCGGCAAAGGGGAAGTCTCGCCGTTTTTCTCGAGTTGC
>JAJLRB010000558.1:0-41712 GCA_020976825.1 Odocoileus hemionus | reverse complement strand
GCATAACAAAAGTATTATATAAAGTTGATGTCTCAAGAAAAGTCTCTACTAGACTAACAAATAATTATATTGAAATCACATTCATAATTAAATAAACATTATACCTAACTTTGAACAGCCTTCAGTTCTTGAAAAGCTGAATCCAAATAGAGCCCATTAACTCCACACTATCTACAAACAAAAACATACATTGAAACTTAGATAATTTTAGATACATTGATTAGAGGATGGGAAGAACATTATCTAGTCTAGCTTAAAAGTTAATGTAAATTTTCATTAGGTTCCAACAAAGAGACTTTTGGTGTTGTGACTGTTGGCAGAGGAGAAGCATTTGGAGCAGCCAGGGCAGGGCTAGCAAGAAAATTTTGAGATATTTTGTAATGTTTTAATTAAGCCTTTTGTAAAGTTTAATCATTTAATTTATATGTTTATAATAAGTGTTTTGTCTGTTGCTGATTATTGGAAGGGCTAGAATATACTTATAAATGGCAGAATTACAGCCTTAATAAGAGCGCATAGGGGCTAGAGATCAACTGGAATAGTTTTTCCTTGTTTGGCTGCTCATTTAACATTTTCTTTGACCCGGACACACATTTATATGTCAAAACTGCATTTATGAGGAAACTAAGGATTATGTCCAACTACAGTTTGAAGGCAAGCCTCTATTCATTGACATGAAACCAGAAGTCCCTGAAATGTAAAGAAGTGGTGAAGTAAAGTAGAAAATTAATGTGGCTGGCCAGCCTTTTAACCCAAGCCTTAGTATTTAGAGACCTCAATATGTCCATGAGTCACTCCACCTGATATAGCACGTATACCAGTGTCCCTAGTCTTTGGCCACATTTACTGGAGTCCTTTAATGGACCGGAACCTTGAGGTACAGTGATTCCGATCAGAAAGTAAAAGAGAGAAGGAGGCTGATATCCCTTGGTTTACACAAAGGACCAACATTGTCCTTGACACAGGGCTTGCATCATTCACCAACGTACCCGGCACCCTCTTGAGTGGGTCTTAGAAGCCCGGGCAGAAAAGTGAGCACGACGGGTCTCCACGCCCCAGAAAGTCAGCCAGAAAAAGATAGAGAGAGAGAGAAAAAGAGACAGAGAGAAAAAAAAAGACATGGGGACCTAAGCTCTAACGGAACAAAGGTGCTTTAAAGATTTTTGTATGAATATATACAGGCTGCAGTACAGGAAACTTCTTTCGGGAATGATAGAGTTCAGCAAACCAAACAAACTGCATCGGTTCCCAAAGAAACAAGGAGTAATGTTAGTCACAAGGTCAGGAGAAAATCCATATCTCAAGAAAGGGGAAGGGGACTTAGCAGTTTTGTCTTAAAGAGTTGCTCTGCTGAACTTGGTGTTCCTCTGGACTTTGAAAGGTGTTCTCGTGGATTCTCTGTTGCTGTTTATGGGAAGAGAAGCCACTTCTTGTGTTGGATGGTGAATTCGGGATGGCTCTGGAGCACATGCAAGGGAATCTGGACTCATCTCGAGTTGATTTGCAGAATACGAAGCCCTTTCCTGTTGGTGCGGTGACATCAGGGTCCCTCTAGACTTCTGACAGTGTTCTTGGGGACTCTCTGAAGTTCCATCCAGAAAGTCCAGACTCCTTTCATGTTTGATGGGGAACACGGAATTGCTCTGCATGCAATGCAGGGGAATCGGGCCTAATCTGGCAGCGAGGGGGAAGTCTCGTGGTTTTTCTCGAGTTGCGGTGGGAACCTGGGGTATACTCTCCTGGTAGGACGTGGATGGCCCTTCAAAACTTGTGTACATTCAGCGATGTCAGGACTCATGTCTAGTTACCAGGAACACATCGGGATTCTCCTCGAGTCTTGGCAGGGCAATAGGGACGCCTCTTTAGTTGAGACTTGGGACCCAGATTCCCTTTCCAAGTTCCACAGGGATATTGGGATTCCTATCAATTTTCAATAGGACACAGGCATCTTCTCTTTTGGAAGCACTGAACTCCAAGTTCCTTTCGAATTTTCAAAGGGATGTGAGGCCTGCTGTCGAGATGAAGTGGGGAACTAGTTCTTTCTCTAAAGACTCCACAGGGGATTCAGACATCCCGTCACCCTGTGAAATGAAAGACGGTCCTGCATTCAAATCACTGCAGGGAAATCCATCCTTATTTCGATTCAGGGCACTTCGGTGTCCATTACACTTGGGGCAGCAAACTCAGGGTCTCTCTTACATTCCTATACCTGAGAAACTCCTCGCCTTGAGGTGCTGTCGAAAGTTGGCATTAATGTGAGTCGACCCCATGGAATCATCTCTACTCTCCAGATCATTTGTGGTAACCGGAGCTTGTCTCGCGTTGCTGTGCTGAACTTGGTGTTCCTCTTGAGTTGAGACGGTGTTCCCGCGTTATCTCCGGAGTTGATTAAGGAAAGACAAGCCACTTGTTTTGTTTGACATTGACGGCGGAATGGCTGTGGACTTAATGCAGGGGATTCCGGCCTCATCTCGAGATGATTTGAGGGTACACGGAATGCTTTCATGCTTCTGTGGTGACTTCTGGATCCCTGTATACATGTGTCAGTGTTCTTGGGACTCTCTGGAGCTCCATCAAGGAAGTAAAGGCTCCTTTCTTTTTCTCTTTTATTTGTTGCTCCTTTCTTTTTGATGAGAAACATGAAATTACTCTACAGTTTATGAATGGGAATCGAGCCTCTTCTCACAGCGCCGGGATGTTTCATAATTTTTCTCGTGTTGCAGCAAGAACCTTGGGAATAGTCTCGAGTTAAGATTTGGATGGCCCTTCAAAACTCGGGTTTGTTCAACGACGTCAGGACTCCTGTCTATTTGCTTGGGACACCTCGGTATTCTCGTCGACGCTTGGCAGCATATTAGGGACGCCTCTCGAAGTGAGGCGTGAGACCCAGGTTCCCTTTCCAGTTGCCACAGTGATATTGGAATTCCTGTCACTTTTCAAGCAGACTCAGGCACCGTTTCCTTGTGAAACATTGAACTCATTGAACTAGGGATTCTGAATTTGGTGTTCCTCTGGACTTTGGACGCTGTTCTCGTGGATTCTCTGTTGTTGTTTAAAGGAAGTCAAGCCACTTCTCGTGCTTGATGGGTAATGTGGGATGGCTCTGGACCAATGCAGGGCAATCGGGCCTCATCTTGAGTGGATATGGGTACACGGATCTCTTTCGTGTTGCTGCGGTGACCTCAGGGCCCCTTTAGACTTGTGACAGTGTTCTTTGGGATTATCTTTCTTGTTCCATCCAGGAAGTCCAGGCTCCTTTCGTGTTTGATGTGGAACAAGGAATTGCTCTGCACCCAATGCAGGGGAATCGGACCTCATCAGCCGGCGAGGGGGAAGTCTCGCTGTTTTTCTCGAGTTGCGGTGGGAAGCAGGGGTTTATTCTCGAGTTAGAACTTGAATGGCCCTTCAAAATTCGAGTTTGTTCAGCGAAGATAGGAGTCATGTCTAGTTGCGAGGGACTCCTCGAGATTCTCATCGAGGCTTGGCAGGGCAACTGGATGCCTCTTTAGGTGAGACTTGAGACCCAGGGTCCCTTTCAGTTCCCACAGTGATTTTCGGATTACTATCAATTTTTAAGAGGAGTCAGGCTTGTTGTCCTTTGGACGCATTGAAGTCCAAGTTCCTATCGAAATTTCAAGGGGTTTTGAGGCCTCCTGTCGAGATGAGTCGGGGAACTAGCGCTTTCTCTAAAGTCTCCACAGGGGATTCACCCATCTCTTCATCTTGGGAGATGAAAGACTAGCCTGCATTCAAGTCACTGGAGGGAAATCTAGCCATATTTCGAGTCACGGCATCTCGGTGTTCATTCCACTTGAGGCAGGAAACTCAGGGTCCCTCTCAGATATCTATAGCTAAGAGAGGACACCTGTTCAGGTGCTTGTGGAAAATTGCATTCCTCTTGAATCAAAAATAGGGAATCATCTCTCATCTCGAGATGATTTGGGGTACCCGGGTCTTTTCTTGATTTGGTGTGCTGAACTAGGTGTTCCTCTGGACTCTATTTTACTTATCTATAGCAACCAAGAAATATCTTGTATGTTAGCATTTTATAGATCATTGAACATATTTATCAAAGTATATTATATTGTACATATGTCCATTCCAGTTCAAATATATACTTATATTCATTAAGAGCTCAAAATCTCTTTAACTCTTCTACAAGAAAATCCCCTTGTAAGAGAAAGCCAATGTTCAGCAATTAATGCTTTAAAATCCTAATTCATTTGGAAATGTCCCAGCCATCCAACAAATTTCTACTACTTAGTTCAGCACAATTACAACAAGCTGGGTCACCTAGATCTCAAGAGACCACTCCAGATTACAAAAAATATATCATTTTATCAAAAATAGAATTCTTTTTAATAGAGCTTATTAAAAGTTTTCATCTCACCTATAAATATATATTTTATATACATTTATATTTTATATTTATATTTATATATATATATATATATATATATATATATATATATATATATATATAAAGTGTGTTATCTTTTTTTGGACATTGGTATCGTTCCCAAACCAAGGCATAACAAAATTATTATAATATGTTCATGACTCAAGAAAAGTCTCTACTAGATTAACCAATAATTATATTGAAATCACATTCACAATTAAATAAACATTATACCCAACTTTGAACACCCTTCAGTTCGTGAAATGCTGAAACAAAATATAGCCCATTAACTCCACACTATCTAAAAAAACAAAAACATACGTTGAATCTTAGATAATTATAAATACATTGATTAGAGTATGGGAAGAAGCATTATCTAGTCTAGCTTAAAAATTAATGTAACTTTTCATTAGGTTCCAACAAAGAGACTTTTGGTGTTGCGACTGTTGGCAGAGGAGAAGCATTTGGAACAGCCAGGGCAGGTCTAGAAAGAAAACTTTGAGATATTTTGTAATGTTTTAACTGAGCATTTTGTAAAGTTTAATCATTTAATTTATATGTTTATAATAAGTGTTTTGTCTGTTGCTGAATATTGGAAGGGCTAGAATATACCTTTAAATGGCAGAATTACAGCCTTAATAAGAGCACATAGGGGCTAGAGATCAATTGGAATAGTTTTTCCTTGTTTGGCAGCTCATTTAACATTTTCTTTGACCCGGACACATATTTATAAGTCAAAACTGCATTTATGAGGAAACTAAGGATTATGTTCAACTACTGTTTGAAGGCAAGCCTCTATTCATTGGCACGAAAACAGAAGTCCCTGAAATGTAAAGAAGTGGTGAAGTAAAGAAGAAAAACAATGGGGCTGGCGAGCCTTTTAACCCAAGCCTTAGTATTTACACACCTCAAAATGTCCATGAGTCACTCCTCCCGGTATAGCAAGTATACCAGTGTCCCTGTTCTTTGGCCACATTTACTGGGGTCCTTTAATGGACCGGTACCTTGTGGTACGGGGTTAGCGATCAGAAAGTAAAAGAGACAAGGAGGCTGATATCCCTTGTTTTACACAAAGGACCAATATTGTCCTTGACACAGGGCTTGCATCACTCACCAAGGTACCAGGCACCCTCTTGGGTGGGTCTTACAAGCCCGGGCAGAAAAGTGAGCACGACGGGTCTCCACGCTCCAGATAGTCAGCCAGAAAAAAGAGAGAGAGAGAGAGAGAAAGAGAGAGAGAGAAAAAAAAAAAGACCCGGGGACCTAAGCTCTAATGGAGCAAAGGTGCTTTAATGATTTTTCTATGAGTATATACAGGCTGCAGTACAAGAAACTTCTTTCAGGAATGATACAGTTCAGCAAACGAAACATACTGCAACGGTTCCCAAGGGAACAGGGAATAATTTAAGTCAGAAGGTCAGGAGACATTCCATATCTCAAGAAAGGGGAAGGGGACTAAGCAGTTTTGTCTTAAAGAGTTGCTCTGCTGAACTTGGTGTTCCTCTGGACTTTGGACGCTGTTCTCGTGGATTCTCTCTTTGTTTAAAGGAAGTCAAGCCACTTCTCGTGTTTGATGGGTAATGTGGGATGGCTCTGGAGCCAATGCAGGGCAATCGGGCCTCATCTTGAGTGGATTATGGCTACACGGATCTCTTTCGTGTTGCTGCGGTGACTTCAGGGCCCCTTTAGACTTGTGAGAGTGTTCTTTGGGATTATCTCTTCTTTCATCCAGGAAGTCCAGGCTCCTTTCGTGTTTGATGTGGAACAAGGAATTGCTCTGCACCCAGTGCAGGGGAATCAGACCTCATCAGCCGGCGAGGCGAAATCTCGCCGTTTTTCTCGAGTTGTGATGGGAAGCAGGGGTGTATTCTCGAGTTAGAACTTGGATGGCCCTTCAAAATTCGAGTTTGTTCAGCGAAGTCAGGACTCATGTCTAGTAGCGAGGGACTCTTCGAGATTCTCATCGAGGCTTGGCAGGGCAATCTGGATGCCTCTTTAGGTGAGACTTGAGACCCAGGGTCCCTTTCAGTTCCCACAGTGATTGTCGGATTCCTATCAATTTTTAAGAGGAGTCAAGCTTGTTTTCCTTTGGACGCACTGAAATCCAAGTTCCTCTCGAAATTTCAAGGGGATGTGAGGCCTCCTGTCGAGATGAGTCGGGTAACTCGCGCTTTCTCTAAAGTCTCCACAGGGGATTCACCCATCTCTTCATCTTGGGGAGATAAAAGACTAGCCTGCATTCAAGTCACTGGAGGGAAATCCGGCCATATTACAAGTCACGACATCTCGGTGTTCATTCCACTTGAGGCAGGAAACTCAGGGTCCCTCTCAGATATCTATAGCTAAGAGAGGCTTCCTGTTCAGGTGCTTGTGGAAAGTTGCATTCCTCGTGAGTCAAAAATAGGGAATCAGCTCTCATCTCGAGATGATTTGTGATACCCGGGGCTTTTCTTGATTTGGTGTGCTGAACTTGGTGTTCCTCTGGACTCTATTTTACTTATCTATAGCAACCAAGAAATACATTGTATGTTAACATTTTATATAGATCATTGAACATATTTATCAAAGCATATTGTATTGTACATACGTCCATTCCAGTCCAAATATATACTTATATTCATTCAGAGCTCAAAATCTCTTTAGCTCTTCTGCAAGAAAATCCCCTTGTAAGAGTAAGCCAATGTTCAGCAATTAATGCTTTATAATCATGATTCATTTGGAAATGACCCAGGCATCCAACAAATTTCTACTACTTAGTTCAGTACAACTCCAACAAGCTGGGTCACTCAGATCTCAAGAAACCACTCCAGATTACAGAAAATATATCATTTTATCAAAAATAGAATTCTTTTTAATAGAGCTTATCTAAAAGTTTTCATCCCACCTATAAATTTATATATATATATATATATATATAAAGAATTACATTTTGTTGGACAATCGTATCGTACCCCAAACCAAGGCATAACAAATGTATTATAATAAGTTAATGACTCAAGAAAAGTCTCTACTAGATTAACAAATAATTATATTGAAATCACATTCACATTCACAATTAAATAAACATTATACCCAACTTTGAACACCCTTCAGTTCGTGAAATGCTGAAACCAAATAGAGCCCATTAACTCCACACTATCTAAAAAATAAAAACATACATTGAAACTTAGATAATTTTAGATATATTGATTAGAGTATGGGAAGAAGCCTTATCTAGTCTAGCTTAAAAATTAATGTAACTTTTCATTAGGTTCCAACAAAGAGACTTTTGGTGTTGCGACTGTTGGCAGAGGAGAAGCATTTGGAACAGCCAGGGCAGGGCTAGCAAGAAAATTTTGAGATATTTTGTAATGTTTTATTTGAGCCTTTTTTAAAGTTTAATCATTTGATTTATATGTTTATAATAAGTGTTTTGTCTGTTGCTGAATATTGGAAGGGCTAGAATATACCTTTAAATGGCAGAATTATAAGATTAATAAGAGCGCATAGGGGCTAGAGATCAATTGGAATAATTTTTCCATATTTGGCTGCTCATTTAACATTTTCTTTGACCCGGACCCATATTTATAAGTCAAAACGGCATTTATGAATAAACTAAGGATTATGTTCATGTACTGTCTGAAGGCAAGCCTCTATTCATTGCCGTGAAACCAGAAGTCCCTGAAATGTAAAGAAGTGGTGAAGTAAAGAAGGAAAATAATGGGGCTGGCCAGCCTTTTAAGCCAAGCCTTAGTATTTACAGACCTCAAAATGTCCATGAGTCACTCCTCCCGATATAGCACATATACCAGTGTCCCTGTGCTTTGGCCATATTTACTGGGGTCCTTTAATGGACCGGAACCTTGTGGTACGGAGTTAGCGATGAGAACGTTAAAGAGACAAGGAGGCTGATATAACTTGGTTCAAACAAAGGACCAATATTGTCCTTGACACAGGGCTTGCAAAACTCACCAAGGTACCAGGCACCCTCTTGGGTGGGTCTTACAAGCCCGGGCAGAAAAGTGAGCACGACGGGTCTCCACGCTCCAGAAAGTCAGCCAATAAATGATAGAGAGAGAGAGAGAGAAAGAGAGAGAGAGACAAAAAAAAGACCCGGGGACATAAGCTCTAATGGAAGAAAGGTGCTTTATTGATTTTTCTATGAGTATATACAGGCTGCAGTACAAGAAAGTTCTTTCAGGAATGATAGAGTTCAGCAAACCAAACATACTGCAACGGTTCCCAAGGGAACAAGGAGTAATGTTAGTCACAAGGTCAGGAGACAATCCATATCTCAAGAAAGGGGTAGGGGACTAAGCAGTTTTGTCTTAAAGAGTTGCTCTGCTGAATTTGGTGTTCCTCTGGCTTTGGACGGTGTTCTCGTGGATTCTCTGTTGTTGTTTAAAGGAAGTCAAGCCACTTCTCGTGCTTGATGGGTAATGTGGGATGGCTCTGGAACCAATGCAGGGCAATCGGGCCTCATCTTGAGTGGATTATGGGTACACGGATCTCTTTCGTGTTGCTGCGGTGACCTCAGGGCCCCTTTAGACTTGTGACAGTTTCTTTGGGATTATTTCTTGTTCCATCCAGGAAGTCCAGGCTCCTTTCTTGTTTGATGTGGAACAAGGAATTGCTCTGCACCCAATGCAGGGGAATCGGACCTCATCAGCCGGCGAGGGGGAAGTCTCGCTGTTTTTCTCGAGTTGCGGTGGGAAGCAGGGGTTTATTCTCGAGTTAGAACTTGAATGGCCCTTCAAAATTCGAGTTTGTTCAGCGAAGATAGGAGTCATGTCTAGTTGCGAGAGACTCCTCGAGATTCTCATCGAGGCTTGGCAGGCCAAACTGGATGCCTCTTTAGGTGAGACTTGAGACCCAGGGTCCCTTTCAGTTCCCACAGTGATTTTCGGATTACTATCAATTTTTAAGAGGAGTCAGGCTTGTTGTCCTTTGGACGCATTGAAGTCCAAGTTCCTATCGAAATTTCAAGGGGTTTTGAGGCCTCCTGTCGAGATGAGTCGGGGAACTAGCGATTTCTCTAAAGTCTCCACAGGGGATTCACCCATCTCTTCATCTTGGGAGATGAAAGACTAGCCTGCATTCAAGTCACTGGAGGGAAATCTAGCCATATTTCGAGTCACGGCATCTCGGTGTTCATTCCACTTGAGCCAGGAAACTCAGGGTCCCTCTCAGATATCTATAGCTAAGAGAGGACACCTGTTCAGGTGCTTGTGGAAAATTGCATTCCTCTTGAATCAAAAATAGGGAATCATCTCTCATCTCGAGATGATTTGGGGTACCCGGGTCTTTTCTTGATTTGGTGTGCTGAACTAGGTGTTCCTCTGGACTCTATCTTACTTATCTATAGCAACCAAGAAATATCTTGTATGTTAGCATTTTATAGATCATTGAACATATTTATCAAAGTATATTATATTGTACATATGTCCATTCCAGTTCAAATATATACTTATATTCATTAAGAGCTCAAAATCTCTTTAACTCTTCTACAAGAAAATCCCCTTGTAAGAGAAAGCCAATGTTCAGCAATTAATGCTTGAAAATCTAATTCATTTGGAAATGTCCCAGCCATCCAACAAATTTCTACTACTTAGTTCAGCACAATTACAACAAGCTGGGTCACCTAGATCTCAAGAGACCACTCCAGATTACAAAGAATATATCATTTTATCAAAAATAGAATTCTTTTTAATAGAGCTTATTTAAAGATTTCATCTCACCTAAATATATATATTTTATATACATTTATATTTATTTATATATATATATATATATATATATATATATATATATATATATATATATATATATAAAGTGTTATCTTTTTTTGGACATTGGTATCGTTCCCAAACCAAGGCATAACAAAATTATTATATAATATGTTCATGACTCAAGAAAAGTCTCTACTAGATTAACCAATAATTATATTGAAATCACATTCACAATGAAATAAACATTATACCCAACTTTGAACACCCTTCAGTTCGTGAAATGCTGAAACAAAATATAGCCCATTAACTCCACACTATCTAAAAACAAAAACATACGTTGAATCTTAGATAATTATAAATACATTGATTAGAGTATGGGAAGAAGCATTATCTAGTCTAGCTTAAAAATTAATGTAACTTTTCATTAGGTTCAACAACAAAGAGACTTTTGGTGTTGCGACTGTTGGCAGAGGAGAAGCATTTGGAACAGCCAGGGCAGGTCTAGAAAGAAAACTTTGAGATATTTTGTAATGTTTTAACTGAGCATTTTGTAAAGTTTAATCATTTAATTTATATGTTTATAATAAGTGTTTTGTCTGTTGCTGAATATTGGAAGGGCTAGAATATACCTTTAAATGGCAGAATTACAGCCTTAATAAGAGCACATAGGGGCTAGAGATCAATTGGAATAGTTTTTCCTTGTTTGGCAGCTCATTTAACATTTTCTTTGACCCGGACACATATTTATAAGTCAAAACTGCATTTATGAGGAAACTAAGGATTATGTTCAACTACTGTTTGAAGGCAAGCCTCTATTCATTGGCACGAAAACAGAAGTCCCTGAAATGTAAAAAGAAGTGGTGAAGTAAAGAAGAAAAACAATGGGGCTGGCGAGCCTTTTAACCCAAGCCTTAGTATTTACACACCTCAAAATGTCCATGAGTCACTCCTCCCGGTATAGCAAGTATACCAGTGTCCCTGTTCTTTGGCCACATTTACTGGGGTCCTTTAATGGACCGGTACCTTGTGGTACGGGGTTAGCGATCAGAAAGTAAAAGAGACAAGGAGGCTGATATCCCTTGTTTTACACAAAGGACCAATATTGTCCTTGACACAGGGCTTGCATCACTCACCAAGGTACCAGGCACCCTCTTGGGTGGGTCTTACAAGCCCGGGCAGAAAAGTGAGCACGACGGGTCTCCACGCTCCAGATAGTCAGCCAGAAAAAGATAGAGAGAGAGAGAGAAAGAGAGAGAGAAAAAAAAAAAAAGACCCGGGGACCTAAGCTCTAATGGAGCAAAGGTGCTTTAATGATTTTTCTATGAGTATATACAGGCTGCAGTACAAGAAACTTCTTTCAGGAATGATACAGTTCAGCAAACGAAACATACTGCAACGGTTCCCAAGGGAACAGGGAATAATTTAAGTCAGAAGGTCAGGAGACATTCCATATCTCAAGAAAGGGGAAGGGGACTAAGCAGTTTTGTCTTAAAGAGTTGCTCTGCTGAACTTGGTGTTCCTCTGGACTTTGGACGCTGTTCTCGTGGATTCTCTGTTGTTTAAAGGAAGTCAAGCCACTTCTCGTGTTTGATGGGTAATGTGGGATGGCTCTGGAGCCAATGCAGGGCAATCGGGCCTCATCTTGAGTGGATTATGGCTACACGGATCTCTTTCGTGTTGCTGCGGTGACTTCAGGGCCCCTTTAGACTTGTGAGAGTGTTCTTTGGGATTATCTCTTCTTTCATCCAGGAAGTCCAGGCTCCTTTCGTGTTTGATGTGGAACAAGGAATTGCTCTGCACCCAGTGCAGGGGAATCAGACCTCATCAGCCGGCGAGGCGAAATCTCGCCGTTTTTCTCGAGTTGTGATGGGAAGCAGGGGTGTATTCTCGAGTTAGAACTTGGATGGCCCTTCAAAATTCGAGTTTGTTCAGCGAAGTCAGGACTCATGTCTAGTAGCGAGGGACTCTTCGAGATTCTCATCGAGGCTTGGCAGGGCAATCTGGATGCCTCTTTAGGTGAGACTTGAGACCCAGGGTCCCTTTCAGTTCCCACAGTAATTGTCGGATTCCTATCAATTTTTAAGAGGAGTCAAGCTTGTTTTCCTTTGGACGCACTGAAATCCAAGTTCCTCTCGAAATTTCAAGGGGATGTGAGGCCTCCTGTCGAGATGAGTCGGGTAACTCGCGCTTTCTCTAAAGTCTCCACAGGGGATTCACCCATCTCTTCATCTTGGGAGATAAAAGACTAGCCTGCATTCAAGTCACTGGAGGGAAATCCGGCCATATTACAAGTCACGACATCTCGGTGTTCATTCCACTTGAGGCAGGAAACTCAGGGTCCCCTCTCAGATATCTATAGCTAAGAGAGGCTTCCTGTTCAGGTGCTTGTGGAAAGTTGCATTCCTCGTGAGTCAAAAATAGGGAATCAGCTCTCATCTCGAGATGATTTGTGATACCCGGGGCTTTTCTTGATTTGGTGTGCTGAACTTGGTGTTCCTCTGGACTCTATTTTACTTATCTATAGCAACCAAGAAATACATTGTATGTTAACATTTTATAGATCATTGAACATATTTATCAAAGCATATTGTATTGTACATACGTCCATTCCAGTCCAAATATATACTTATATTCATTCAGAGCTCAAAATCTCTTTAGCTCTTCTGCAAGAAAATCCCCTTGTAAGAGTAAGCCAATGTTCAGCAATTAATGCTTTATAATCATGATTCATTTGGAAATGACCCAGGCATCCAACAAATTTCTACTACTTAGTTCAGTACAACTCCAACAAGCTGGGTCACTCAGATCTCAAGAAACCACTCCAGATTACAGAAAATATATCATTTTATCAAAAAAGAATTCTTTTTAATAGAGCTTATCTAAAAGTTTTCATCCCACCTATAAAATTTATATATATATATATATATATATATAAAGAATTACATTTTGTTGGACAATCGTATCGTACCCCAAACCAAGGCATAACAAATGTATTATAATAAGTTAATGACTCAAGAAAAGTCTCTACTAGATTAACAAATAATTATATTGAAATCACATTCACAATTAAATAAACATTATACCCAACTTTGAACACCCTTCAGTTCGTGAAATGCTGAAACCAAATAGAGCCCATTAACTCCACACTATCTAAAAATAAAAACATACATTGAAACTTAGATAATTTTAGATATATTGATTAGAGTATGGGAAGAAGCCTTATCTAGTCTAGCTTAAAAATTAATGTAACTTTTCATTAGGTTCCAACAAAGAGACTTTTGGTGTTGCGACTGTTGGCAGAGGAGAAGCATTTGGAACAGCCAGGGCAGGGCTAGCAAGAAAATTTTGAGATATTTTGTAATGTTTTATTTGAGCCTTTTTTAAAGTTTAATCATTTGATTTATATGTTTATAATAAGTGTTTTGTCTGTTGCTGAATATTGGAAGGGCTAGAATATACCTTTAAATGGCAGAATTATAAGATTAATAAGAGCGCATAGGGGCTAGAGATCAATTGGAATAATTTTTCCATATTTGGCTGCTCATTTAACATTTTCTTTGACCCGGACCCATATTTATAAGTCAAAACGGCATTTATGAATAAACTAAGGATTATGTTCATGTACTGTCTGAAGGCAAGCCTCTATTCATTGCCGTGAAACCAGAAGTCCCTGAAATGTAAAGAAGTGGTGAAGTAAAGAAGGAAAATAATGGGGCTGGCCAGCCTTTTAAGCCAAGCCTTAGTATTTACAGACCTCAAAATGTCCATGAGTCACTCCTCCCGATATAGCACATATACCAGTGTCCCTGTGCTTTGGCCATATTTACTGGGGTCCTTTAATGGACCGGAACCTTTGTGGTACGGAGTTAGCGATGAGAACGTTAAAGAGACAAGGAGGCTGATATAACTTGGTTTAAACAAAGGACCAATATTGTCCTTGACACAGGGCTTGCAAAACTCACCAAGGTACCAGGCACCCTCTTGGGTGGGTCTTACAAGCCCGGGCAGAAAAGTGAGCACGACGGGTCTCCACGCTCCAGAAAGTCAGCCAATAATGATAGAGAGAGAGAGAGAGAGAGAGAGAGAGAAAAAAAAAAGACCCGGGGACATAAGCTCTAATGGAAGAAAGGTGCTTTATTGATTTTTCTATGAGTATATACAGGCTGCAGTACAAGAAAGTTCTTTCAGGAATGATAGAGTTCAGCAAACCAAACATACTGCAACGGTTCCCAAGGGAACAAGGAGTAATGTTAGTCACAAGGTCAGGAGACAATCCATATCTCAAGAAAGGGGTAGGGGACTAAGCAGTTTTGTCTTAAAGAGTTGCTCTGCTGAATTTGGTGTTCCTCTGGCTTTGGACGGTGTTCTCGTGGATTCTCTGTTGTTGTTTAAAGGAAGTCAAGCCACTTCTCGTGCTTGATGGGTAATGTGGGATGGCTCTGGAACCAATGCAGGGCAATCGGGCCTCATCTTGAGTGGATTATGGGTACACGGATCTCTTTCGTGTTGCTGCGGTGACCTCAGGGCCCCTTTAGACTTGTGACAGTGTTCTTTGGGATTATTTCTTGTTCCATCCAGGAAGTCCAGGCTCCTTTCTTGTTTGATGTGGAACAAGGAATTGCTCTGCACCCAATGCAGGGGAATCGGACCTCATCAGCCGGCGAGGGGGAAGTCTCGCTGTTTTTCTCGAGTTGCGGTGGGAAGCAGGGGTTTATTCTCGAGTTAGAACTTGAATGGCCCTTCAAAATTCGAGTTTGTTCAGCGAAGATAGGAGTCATGTCTAGTTGCGAGAGACTCCTCGAGATTCTCATCGAGGCTTGGCAGGCCAAACTGGATGCCTCTTTAGGTGAGACTTGAGACCCAGGGTCCCTTTCAGTTCCCACAGTGATTTTCGGATTACTATCAATTTTTAAGAGGAGTCAGGCTTGTTGTCCTTTGGACGCATTGAAGTCCAAGTTCCTATCGAAATTTCAAGGGGTTTTGAGGCCTCCTGTCGAGATGAGTCGGGGAACTAGCGATTTCTCTAAAGTCTCCACAGGGGATTCACCCATCTCTTCATCTTGGGAGATGAAAGACTAGCCTGCATTCAAGTCACTGGAGGGAAATCTAGCCATATTTCGAGTCACGGCATCTCGGTGTTCATTCCACTTGAGCCAGGAAACTCAGGGTCCCTCTCAGATATCTATAGCTAAGAGAGGACACCTGTTCAGGTGCTTGTGGAAAATTGCATTCCTCTTGAATCAAAAATAGGGAATCATCTCTCATCTCGAGATGATTTGGGGTACCCGGGTCTTTTCTTGATTTGGTGTGCTGAACTAGGTGTTCCTCTGGACTCTATCTTACTTATCTATAGCAACCAAGAAATATCTTGTATGTTAGCATTTTATAGATCATTGAACATATTTATCAAAGTATATTATATTGTACATATGTCCATTCCAGTTCAAATATATACTTATATTCATTAAGAGCTCAAAATCTCTTTAACTCTTCTACAAGAAAATCCCCTTGTAAGAGAAAGCCAATGTTCAGCAATTAATGCTTGAAAATCCTAATTCATTTGGAAATGTCCCAGCCATCCAACAAATTTCTACTACTTAGTTCAGCACAATTACAACAAGCTGGGTCACCTAGATCTCAAGAGACCACTCCAGATTACAAAGAATATATCATTTTATCAAAAATAGAATTCTTTTTAATAGAGCTTATTTAAAGATTTCATCTCACCTATAAATATATATTTTATATACATTTATATTTATATTTTTTATATATATATATTATATATATTATATATATATATATATATATATATATATATATATATATATATAAAGTGTTATCTTTTTTTGGACATTGGTATCGTTCCCAAACCAAGGCATAACAAAATTATTATAATATGTTCATGACTCAAGAAAAGTCTCTACTAGATTAACCAATAATTATATTGAAATCACATTCACAATGAAATAAACATTATACCCAACTTTGAACACCCTTCAGTTCGTGAAATGCTGAAACAAAATATAGCCCATTAACTCCACACTATCTAAAAACAAAAACATACGTTGAATCTTAGATAATTATAAATACATTGATTAGAGTATGGGAAGAAGCATTATCTAGTCTAGCTTAAAAATTAATGTAACTTTTCATTAGGTTCCAACAAAGAGACTTTTGGTGTTGCGACTGTTGGCAGAGGAGAAGCATTTGGAACAGCCAGGGCAGGTCTAGAAAGAAAACTTTGAGATATTTTGTAATGTTTTAACTGAGCATTTTGTAAAGTTTAATCATTTAATTTATATGTTTATAATAAGTGTTTTGTCTGTTGCTGAATATTGGAAGGGCTAGAATATACCTTTAAATGGCAGAATTACAGCCTTAATAAGAGCACATAGGGGCTAGAGATCAATTGGAATAGTTTTTCCTTGTTTGGCAGCTCATTTAACATTTTCTTTGACCCGGACACATATTTATAAGTCAAAACTGCATTTATGAGGAAACTAAGGATTATGTTCAACTACTGTTTGAAGGCAAGCCTCTATTCATTGGCACGAAAACAGAAGTCCCTGAAATGTAAAGAAGTGGTGAAGTAAAGAAGAAAAACAATGGGGCTGGCGAGCCTTTTAACCCAAGCCTTAGTATTTACACACCTCAAAATGTCCATGAGTCACTCCTCCCGGTATAGCAAGTATACCAGTGTCCCTGTTCTTTGGCCACATTTACTGGGGTCCTTTAATGGACCGGTACCTTGTGGTACGGGGTTAGCGATCAGAAAGTAAAAGAGACAAGGAGGCTGATATCCCTTGTTTTACACAAAGGACCAATATTGTCCTTGACACAGGGCTTGCATCACTCTCACCAAGGTACCAGGCACCCTCTTGGGTGGGTCTTACAAGCCCGGGCAGAAAAGTGAGCACGACGGGTCTCCACGCTCCAGATAGTCAGCCAGAAAAAGAGAGAGAGAGAGAGAGAAAGAGAGAGAGAAAAAAAAAAAAAGACCCGGGGACCTAAGCTCTAATGGAGCAAAGGTGCTTTAATGATTTTTCTATGAGTATATACAGGCTGCAGTACAAGAAACTTCTTTCAGGAATGATACAGTTCAGCAAACGAAACATACTGCAACGGTTCCCAAGGGAACAGGGAATAATTTAAGTCAGAAGGTCAGGAGACATTCCATATCTCAAGAAAGGGGAAGGGGACTAAGCAGTTTTGTCTTAAAGAGTTGCTCTGCTGAACTTGGTGTTCCTCTGGACTTTGGACGCTGTTCTCGTGGATTCTCTGTTGTTTAAAGGAAGTCAAGCCACTTCTCGTGTTTGATGGGTAATGTGGGATGGCTCTGGAGCCCTTGCAGGGCAGGGCAATCGGGCCTCATCTTGAGTGGATTATGGCTACACGGATCTCTTTCGTGTTGCTGCGGTGACTTCAGGGCCCCTTTAGACTTGTGAGAGTGTTCTTTGGGATTATCTCTTCTTTCATCCAGGAAGTCCAGGCTCCTTTCGTGTTTGATGTGGAACAAGGAATTGCTCTGCACCCAGTGCAGGGGAATCAGACCTCATCAGCCGGCGAGGCGAAATCTCGCCGTTTTTCTCGAGTTGTGATGGGAAGCAGGGGTGTATTCTCGAGTTAGAACTTGGATGGCCCTTCAAAATTCGAGTTTGTTCAGCGAAGTCAGGACTCATGTCTAGTAGCGAGGGACTCTTCGAGATTCTCATCGAGGCTTGGCAGGGCAATCTGGATGCCTCTTTAGGTGAGACTTGAGACCCAGGGTCCCTTTCAGTTCCCACAGTAATTGTCGGATTCCTATCAATTTTTAAGAGGAGTCAAGCTTGTTTTCCTTTGGACGCACTGAAATCCAAGTTCCTCTCGAAATTTCAAGGGGATGTGAGGCCTCCTGTCGAGATGAGTCGGGTAACTCGCGCTTTCTCTAAAGTCTCCACAGGGGATTCACCCATCTCTTCATCTTGGGAGATAAAAGACTAGCCTGCATTCAAGTCACTGGAGGGAAATCCGGCCATATTACAAGTCACGACATCTCGGTGTTCATTCCACTTGAGGCAGGAAACTCAGGGTCCCTCTCAGATATCTATAGCTAAGAGAGGCTTCCTGTTCAGGTGCTTGTGGAAAGTTGCATTCCTCGTGAGTCAAAAATAGGGAATCAGCTCTCATCTCGAGATGATTTGTGATACCCGGGGCTTTTCTTGATTTGGTGTGCTGAACTTGGTGTTCCTCTGGACTCTATTTTACTTATCTATAGCAACCAAGAAATACATTGTATGTTAACATTTTATAGATCATTGAACATATTTATCAAAGCATATTGTATTGTACATACGTCCATTCCAGTCCAAATATATACTTTATATTCATTCAGAGCTCAAAATCTCTTTAGCTCTTCTGCAAGAAAATCCCCTTGTAAGAGTAAGCCAATGTTCAGCAATTAATGCTTTATAATCATGATTCATTTGGAAATGACCCAGGCATCCAACAAAATTTCTACTACTTAGTTCAGTACAACTCCAACAAGCTGGGTCACTCAGATCTCAAGAAACCACTCCAGATTACAGAAAATATATCATTTTATCAAAAATAGAATTCTTTTTAATAGAGCTTATCTAAAAGTTTTCATCCCACCTATAAATTTATATGTATATATATATATATATAAAGAATTACATTTTGTTGGACAATCGTATCGTACCCCAAACCAAGGCATAACAAATGTATTATAATAAGTTAATGACTCAAGAAAAGTCTCTACTAGATTAACAAATAATTATATTGAAATCACATTCACAATTAAATAAACATTATACCCAACTTTGAACACCCTTCAGTTCGTGAAATGCTGAAACCAAATAGAGCCCATTAACTCCACACTATCTAAAAATAAAAACATACATTGAAACTTAGATAATTTTAGATATATTGATTAGAGTATGGGAAGAAGCCTTATCTAGTCTAGCTTAAAAATTAATGTAACTTTTCATTAGGTTCCAACAAAGAGACTTTTGGTGTTGCGACTGTTGGCAGAGGAGAAGCATTTGGAACAGCCAGGGCAGGGCTAGCAAGAAAATTTTGAGATATTTTGTAATGTTTTATTTGAGCCTTTTTTAAAGTTTAATCATTTGATTTATATGTTTATAATAAGTGTTTTGTCTGTTGCTGAATATTGGAAGGGCTAGAATATACCTTTAAATGGCAGAATTATAAGATTAATAAGAGCGCATAGGGGCTAGAGATCAATTGGAATAATTTTTCCATATTTGGCTGCTCATTTAACATTTTCTTTGACCCGGACCCATATTTATAAGTCAAAACGGCATTTATGAATAAACTAAGGATTATGTTCATGTACTGTCTGAAGGCAAGCCTCTATTCATTGCCGTGAAACCAGAAGTCCCTGAAATGTAAAGAAGTGGTGAAGTAAAGAAGGAAAATAATGGGGCTGGCCAGCCTTTTAAGCCAAGCCTTAGTATTTACAGACCTCAAAATGTCCATGAGTCACTCCTCCCGATATAGCACATATACCAGTGTCCCTGTGCTTTGGCCATATTTACTGGGGTCCTTTAATGGACCGGAACCTTGTGGTACGGAGTTAGCGATGAGAACGTTAAAGAGACAAGGAGGCTGATATAACTTGGTTTAAACAAAGGACCAATATTGTCCTTGACACAGGGCTTGCAAAACTCACCAAGGTACCAGGCACCCTCTTGGGTGGGTCTTACAAGCCCGGGCAGAAAAGTGAGCACGACGGGTCTCCACGCTCCAGAAAGTCAGCCAATAATGATAGAGAGAGAGAGAGAAAGAGAGAGAGAGACAAAAAAAAGACCCGGGGACATAAGCTCTAATGGAAGAAAGGTGCTTTATTGATTTTTCTATGAGTATATACAGGCTGCAGTACAAGAAAGTTCTTTCAGGAATGATAGAGTTCAGCAAACCAAACATACTGCAACGGTTCCCAAGGGAACAAGGAGTAATGTTAGTCACAAGGTCAGGAGACAATCCATATCTCAAGAAAGGGGTAGGGGACTAAGCAGTTTTGTCTTAAAGAGTTGCTCTGCTGAATTTGGTGTTCCTCTGGCTTTGGACGGTGTTCTCGTGGATTCTCTGTTGTTGTTTAAAGGAAGTCAAGCCACTTCTCGTGCTTGATGGGTAATGTGGGATGGCTCTGGAACCAATGCAGGGCAATCGGGCCTCATCTTGAGTGGATTATGGGTACACGGATCTCTTTCGTGTTGCTGCGGTGACCTCAGGGCCCCTTTAGACTTGTGACAGTGTTCTTTGGGATTATTTCTTGTTCCATCCAGGAAGTCCAGGCTCCTTTCTTGTTTGATGTGGAACAAGGAATTGCTCTGCACCCAATGCAGGGGAATCGGACCTCATCAGCCGGCGAGGGGGAAGTCTCGCTGTTTTTCTCGAGTTGCGGTGGGAAGCAGGGGTTTATTCTCGAGTTAGAACTTGAATGGCCCTTCAAAATTCGAGTTTGTTCAGCGAAGATAGGAGTCATGTCTAGTTGCGAGAGACTCCTCGAGATTCTCATCGAGGCTTGGCAGGCCAAACTGGATGCCTCTTTAGGTGAGACTTGAGACCCAGGGTCCCTTTCAGTTCCCACAGTGATTTTCGGATTACTATCAATTTTTAAGAGGAGTCAGGCTTGTTGTCCTTTGGACGCATTGAAGTCCAAGTTCCTATCGAAATTTCAAGGGGTTTTGAGGCCTCCTGTCGAGATGAGTCGGGGAACTAGCGATTTCTCTAAAGTCTCCACAGGGGATTCACCCATCTCTTCATCTTGGGAGATGAAAGACTAGCCTGCATTCAAGTCACTGGAGGGAAATCTAGCCATATTTCGAGTCACGGCATCTCGGTGTTCATTCCACTTGAGCCAGGAAACTCAGGGTCCCTCTCAGATATCTATAGCTAAGAGAGGACACCTGTTCAGGTGCTTGTGGAAAATTGCATTCCTCTTGAATCAAAAATAGGGAATCATCTCTCATCTCGAGATGATTTGGGGTACCCGGGTCTTTTCTTGATTTGGTGTGCTGAACTAGGTGTTCCTCTGGACTCTATCTTACTTATCTATAGCAACCAAGAAATATCTTGTATGTTAGCATTTTATAGATCATTGAACATATTTATCAAAGTATATTATATTGTACATATGTCCATTCCAGTTCAAATATATACTTATATTCATTAAGAGCTCAAAATCTCTTTAACTCTTCTACAAGAAAATCCCCTTGTAAGAGAAAGCCAATGTTCAGCAATTAATGCTTGAAAATCCTAATTCATTTGGAAATGTCCCAGCCATCCAACAAATTTCTACTACTTAGTTCAGCACAATTACAACAACAAGCTGGGTCACCTAGATCTCAAGAGACCACTCCAGATTACAAAGAATATATCATTTTATCAAAAATAGAATTCTTTTTAATAGAGCTTATTTAAAGATTTCATCTCACCTATAAATATATATTTTATATATTTATATTTATATTTATATATTATATATATATATATATATATATATATATATATATATATATATATATATATATATATATAAAGTGTTATCTTTTTTTGGACATTGGTATCGTTCCCAAACCAAGGCATAACAAAATTATTATAATATGTTCATGACTCAAGAAAAGTCTCTACTAGATTAACCAATAATTATATTGAAATCACATTCACAATGAAATAAACATTATACCCAACTTTGAACACCCTTCAGTTCGTGAAATGCTGAAACAAAATATAGCCCATTAACTCCACACTATCTAAAAACAAAAACATACGTTGAATCTTAGATAATTATAAATACATTGATTAGAGTATGGGAAGAAGCATTATCTAGTCTAGCTTAAAATTAATGTAACTTTTCATTAGGTTCCAACAAAGAGACTTTTGGTGTTGCGACTGTTGGCAGAGGAGAAGCATTTGGAACAGCCAGGGCAGGTCTAGAAAGAAAACTTTGAGATATTTTGTAATGTTTTAACTGAGCATTTTGTAAAGTTTAATCATTTAATTTATATGTTTATAATAAGTGTTTTGTCTGTTGCTGAATATTGGAAGGGCTAGAATATACCTTTAAATGGCAGAATTACAGCCTTAATAAGAGCACATAGGGGCTAGAGATCAATTGGAATAGTTTTTCCTTGTTTGGCAGCTCATTTAACATTTTCTTTGACCCGGACACATATTTATAAGTCAAAACTGCATTTATGAGGAAACTAAGGATTATGTTCAACTACTGTTTGAAGGCAAGCCTCTATTCATTGGCACGAAAACAGAAGTCCCTGAAATGTAAAGAAGTGGTGAAGTAAAGAAGAAAAACAATGGGGCTGGCGAGCCTTTTAACCCAAGCTTAGTATTTACACACCTCAAAATGTCCATGAGTCACTCCTCCCGGTATAGCAAGTATACCAGTGTCCCTGTTCTTTGGCCACATTTACTGGGGTCCTTTAATGGACCGGTACCTTGTGGTACGGGGTTAGCGATCAGAAAGTAAAAGAGACAAGGAGGCTGATATCCCTTGTTTTACACAAAGGACCAATATTGTCCTTGACACAGGGCTTGCATCACTCACCAAGGTACCAGGCACCCTCTTGGGTGGGTCTTACAAGCCCGGGCAGAAAAGTGAGCACGACGGGTCTCCACGCTCCAGATAGTCAGCCAAAAAAAAGATAGAGAGAGAGAGAGAAAGAGAGAGAGAAAAAAAAAAAAAAAGACCCGGGGACCTAAGCTCTAATGGAGCAAAGGTGCTTTAATGATTTTTCTATGAGTATATACAGGCTGCAGTACAAGAAACTTCTTTCAGGAATGATACAGTTCAGCAAACGAAACATACTGCAACGGTTCCCAAGGGAACAGGGAATAATTTAAGTCAGAAGGTCAGGAGACATTCCATATCTCAAGAAAGGGGAAGGGGACTAAGCAGTTTTGTCTTAAAGAGTTGCTCTGCTGAACTTGGTGTTCCTCTGGACTTTGGACGCTGTTCTCGTGGATTCTCTGTTGTTTAAAGGAAGTCAAGCCACTTCTCGTGTTTGATGGGTAATGTGGGATGGCTCTGGAGCCAATGCAGGGCAATCGGGCCTCATCTTGAGTGGATTATGGCTACACGGATCTCTTTCGTGTTGCTGCGGTGACTTCAGGGCCCCTTTAGACTTGTGAGAGTGTTCTTTGGGATTATCTCTTCTTTCATCCAGGAAGTCCAGGCTCCTTTCGTGTTTGATGTGGAACAAGGAATTGCTCTGCACCCAGTGCAGGGGGGGAATCAGACCTCATCAGCCGGCGAGGCGAAATCTCGCCGTTTTTCTCGAGTTGTGATGGGAAGCAGGGGTGTATTCTCGAGTTAGAACTTGGATGGCCCTTTCAAAATTCGAGTTTGTTCAGCGAAGTCAGGACTCATGTCTAGTAGCGAGGGACTCTTCGAGATTCTCATCGAGGCTTGGCAGGGCAATCTGGATGCCTCTTTAGGTGAGACTTGAGACCCAGGGTCCCTTTCAGTTCCCACAGTAATTGTCGGATTCCTATCAATTTTTAAGAGGAGTCAAGCTTGTTTTCCTTTGGACGCACTGAAATCCAAGTTCCTCTCGAAATTTCAAGGGGATGTGAGGCCTCCTGTCGAGATGAGTCGGGTAACTCGCGCTTTCTCTAAAGTCTCCACAGGGGATTCACCCATCTCTTCATCTTGGGAGATAAAAGACTAGCCTGCATTCAAGTCACTGGAGGGAAATCCGGCCATATTACAAGTCACGACATCTCGGTGTTCATTCCACTTGAGGCAGGAAACTCAGGGTCCCTCTCAGATATCTATAGCTAAGAGAGGCTTCCTGTTCAGGTGCTTGTGGAAAGTTGCATTCCTCGTGAGTCAAAAATAGGGAATCAGCTCTCATCTCGAGATGATTTGTGATACCCGGGGCTTTTCTTGATTTGGTGTGCTGAACTTGGTGTTCCTCTGGACTCTATTTTACTTATCTATAGCAACCAAGAAATACATTGTATGTTAACATTTTATAGATCATTGAACATATTTATCAAAGCATATTGTATTGTACATACGTCCATTCCAGTCCAAATATATACTTATATTCATTCAGAGCTCAAAATCTCTTTAGCTCTTCTGCAAGAAAATCCCCTTGTAAGAGTAAGCCAATGTTCAGCAATTAATGCTTTATAATCATGATTCATTTGGAAATGACCCAGGCATCCAACAAATTTCTACTACTTAGTTCAGTACAACTCCAACAAGCTGGGTCACTCAGATCTCAAGAAACCACTCCAGATTACAGAAAATATATCATTTTATCAAAAATAGAATTCTTTTTAATAGAGCTTATCTAAAAGTTTTCATCCCACCTATAAATTTATATATATATATATATATATATATATATATAAAGAATTACATTTTGTTGGACAATCGTATCGTACCCCAAACCAAGGCATAACAAATGTATTATAATAAGTTAATGACTCAAGAAAAGTCTCTACTAGATTAACAAATAATTATATTGAAATCACATTCACAATTAAATAAACATTATACCCAACTTTGAACACCCTTCAGTTCGTGAAATGCTGAAACCAAATAGAGCCCATTAACTCCACACTATCTAAAAATAAAAACATACATTGAAACTTAGATAATTTTAGATATATTGATTAGAGTATGGGAAGAAGCCTTATCTAGTCTAGCTTAAAAATTAATGTAACTTTTCATTAGGTTCCAACAAAGAGACTTTTGGTGTTGCGACTGTTGGCAGAGGAGAAGCATTTGGAACAGCCAGGGCAGGGCTAGCAAGAAAATTTTGAGATATTTTGTAATGTTTTATTTGAGCCTTTTTTAAAGTTTAATCATTTGATTTATATGTTATAATAATAAGTGTTTTGTCTGTTGCTGAATATTGGAAGGGCTAGAATATACCTTTAAATGGCAGAATTATAAGATTAATAAGAGCGCATAGGGGCTAGAGATCAATTGGAATAATTTTTCCATATTTGGCTGCTCATTTAACATTTTCTTTGACCCGGACCCATATTTATAAGTCAAAACGGCATTTATGAATAAACTAAGGATTATGTTCATGTACTGTCTGAAGGCAAGCCTCTATTCATTGCCGTGAAACCAGAAGTCCCTGAAATGTAAAGAAGTGGTGAAGTAAAGAAGGAAAATAATGGGGCTGGCCAGCCTTTTAAGCCAAGCCTTAGTATTTACAGACCTCAAAATGTCCATGAGTCACTCCTCCCGATATAGCACATATACCAGTGTCCCTGTGCTTTGGCCATATTTACTGGGGTCCTTTAATGGACCGGAACCTTGTGGTACGGAGTTAGCGATGAGAACGTTAAAGAGACAAGGAGGCTGATATAACTTGGTTTCAAACAAAGGACCAATATTGTCCTTGACACAGGGCTTGCAAAACTCACCAAGGTACCAGGCACCCTCTTGGGTGGGTCTTACAAGCCCGGGCAGAAAAGTGAGCACGACGGGTCTCCACGCTCCAGAAAGTCAGCCAATAATGAGAGAGAGAGAGAGAGAAAGAGAGAGAGAGACAAAAAAAAGACCCGGGGACATAAGCTCTAATGGAAGAAAGGTGCTTTATTGATTTTTCTATGAGTATATACAGGCTGCAGTACAAGAAAGTTCTTTCAGGAATGATAGAGTTCAGCAAACCAAACATACTGCAACGGTTCCCAAGGGAACAAGGAGTAATGTTAGTCACAAGGTCAGGAGACAATCCATATCTCAAGAAAGGGGTAGGGGACTAAGCAGTTTTGTCTTAAAGAGTTGCTCTGCTGAATTTGGTGTTCCTCTGGCTTTGGACGGTGTTCTCGTGGATTCTCTGTTGTTGTTTAAAGGAAGTCAAGCACTTCTCGTGCTTGATGGGTAATGTGGGATGGCTCTGGAACCAATGCAGGGCAATCGGGCCTCATCTTGAGTGGATTATGGGTACACGGATCTCTTTCGTGTTGCTGCGGTGACCTCAGGGCCCCTTTAGACTTGTGACAGTGTTCTTTGGGATTATTTCTTGTTCCATCCAGGAAGTCCAGGCTCCTTTCTTGTTTGATGTGGAACAAGGAATTGCTCTGCACCCAATGCAGGGGAATCGGACCTCATCAGCCGGCGAGGGGGAAGTCTCGCTGTTTTTCTCGAGTTGCGGTGGGAAGCAGGGGTTTATTCTCGAGTTAGAACTTGAATGGCCCTTCAAAATTCGAGTTTGTTCAGCGAAGATAGGAGTCATGTCTAGTTGCGAGAGACTCCTCGAGATTCTCATCGAGGCTTGGCAGGCCAAACTGGATGCCTCTTTAGGTGAGACTTGAGACCCAGGGTCCCTTTCAGTTCCCACAGTGATTTTCGGATTACTATCATTTTTTTTAAGAGGAGTCAGGCTTGTTGTCCTTTGGACGCATTGAAGTCCAAGTTCCTATCGAAATTTCAAGGGGTTTTGAGGCCTCCTGTCGAGATGAGTCGGGGAACTAGCGATTTCTCTAAAGTCTCCACAGGGGATTCACCCATCTCTTCATCTTGGGAGATGAAAGACTAGCCTGCATTCAAGTCACTGGAGGGAAATCTAGCCATATTTCGAGTCACGGCATCTCGGTGTTCATTCCACTTGAGCCAGGAAACTCAGGGTCCCTCTCAGATATCTATAGCTAAGAGAGGACACCTGTTCAGGTGCTTGTGGAAAATTGCATTCCTCTTGAATCAAAAATAGGGAATCATCTCTCATCTCGAGATGATTTGGGGTACCCGGGTCTTTTCTTGATTTGGTGTGCTGAACTAGGTGTTCCTCTGGACTCTATCTTACTTATCTATAGCAACCAAGAAATATCTTGTATGTTAGCATTTTATAGATCATTGAACATATTTATCAAAAGTATATTATATTGTACATATGTCCATTCCAGTTCAAATATATACTTATATTCATTAAGAGCTCAAAATCTCTTTAACTCTTCTACAAGAAAATCCCCTTGTAAGAGAAAGCCAATGTTCAGCAATTAATGCTTGAAAATCCTAATTCATTTGGAAATGTCCCAGCCATCCAACAAATTTCTACTACTTAGTTCAGCACAATTACAACAAGCTGGGTCACCTAGATCTCAAGAGACCACTCCAGATTACAAAGAATATATCATTTTATCAAAAATAGAATTCTTTTTAATAGAGCTTATTTAAAGATTTCATCTCACCTATAAATATATATTTTATATACATTTATATTTATATATTTTATATATATATATATATATATATATATATATATATATATATATATATATATATATATAAAGTGTTATCTTTTTTTGGACATTGGTATCGTTCCCAAACCAAGGCATAACAAAATTATTATAATATGTTCATGACTCAAGAAAAGTCTCTACTAGATTAACCAATAATTATATTGAAATCACATTCACAATGAAATAAACATTATACCCAACTTTGAACACCCTTCAGTTCGTGAAATGCTGAAACAAAATATAGCCCATTAACTCCACACTATCTAAAAACAAAAACATACGTTGAATCTTAGATAATTATAAATACATTGATTAGAGTATGGGAAGAAGCATTATCTAGTCTAGCTTAAAAATTAATGTAACTTTTCATTAGGTTCCAACAAAGAGACTTTTGGTGTTGCGACTGTTGGCAGAGGAGAAGCATTTGGAACAGCCAGGGCAGGTCTAGAAAGAAAACTTTGAGATATTTTGTAATGTTTTAACTGAGCATTTTGTAAAGTTTAATCATTTAATTTATATGTTTATAATAAGTGTTTTGTCTGTTGCTGAATATTGGAAGGGCTAGAATATACCTTTAAATGGCAGAATTACAGCCTTAATAAGAGCACATAGGGGCTAGAGATCAATTGGAGTAGTTTTTCCTTGTTTGGCAGCTCATTTAACATTTTCTTTGACCCGGACACATATTTATAAGTCAAAACTGCATTTATGAGGAAACTAAGGATTATGTTCAACTACTGTTTGAAGGCAAGCCTCTATTCATTGGCACGAAAACAGAAGTCCCTGAAATGTAAAGAAGTGGTGAAGTAAAGAAGAAAAACAATGGGGCTGGCGAGCCTTTTAACCCAAGCCTTAGTATTTACACACCTCAAAATGTCCATGAGTCACTCCTCCCGGTATAGCAAGTATACCAGTGTCCCTGTTCTTTGGCCACATTTACTGGGGTCCTTTAATGGACCGGTACCTTGTGGTACGGGGTTAGCGATCAGAAAGTAAAAGAGACAAGGAGGCTGATATCCCTTGTTTTACACAAAGGACCAATATTGTCCTTGACACAGGGCTTGCATCACTCACCAAGGTACCAGGCACCCTCTTGGGTGGGTCTTACAAGCCCGGGCAGAAAAGTGAGCACGACGGGTCGGGTCTCCACGCTCCAGATAGTCAGCCAGAAAAAGAAGAGAGAGAGAGAGAGAGAAAGAGAGAGAGAAAAAAAAAAAAAAGACCCGGGGACCTAAGCTCTAATGGAGCAAAGGTGCTTTAATGATTTTTCTATGAGTATATACAGGCTGCAGTACAAGAAACTTCTTTCAGGAATGATACAGTTCAGCAAACGAAACATACTGCAACGGTTCCCAAGGGAACAGGGAATAATTTAAGTCAGAAGGTCAGGAGACATTCCATATCTCAAGAAAGGGGAAGGGGACTAAGCAGTTTTGTCTTAAAGAGTTGCTCTGCTGAACTTGGTGTTCCTCTGGACTTTGGACGCTGTTCTCGTGGATTCTCTGTTGTTTAAAGGAAGTCAAGCCACTTCTCGTGTTTGATGGGTAATGTGGGATGGCTCTGGAGCCAATGCAGGGCAATCGGGCCTCATCTTGAGTGGATTATGGCTACACGGATCTCTTTCGTGTTGCTGCGGTGACTTCAGGGCCCCTTTAGACTTGTGAGAGTGTTCTTTGGGATTATCTCTTCTTTCATCCAGGAAGTCCAGGCTCCTTTCGTGTTTGATGTGGAACAAGGAATTGCTCTGCACCCAGTGCAGGGGAATCAGACCTCATCAGCCGGCGAGGCGAAATCTCGCCGTTTTTCTCGAGTTGTGATGGGAAGCAGGGGTGTATTCTCGAGTTAGAACTTGGATGGCCCTTCAAAATTCGAGTTTGTTCAGCGAAGTCAGGACTCATGTCTAGTAGCGAGGGACTCTTCGAGATTCTCATCGAGGCTTGGCAGGGCAATCTGGATGCCTCTTTAGGTGAGACTTGAGACCCAGGGTCCCTTTCAGTTCCCACAGTGATTGTCGGATTCCTATCAATTTTTAAGAGGAGTCAAGCTTGTTTTCCTTTGGACGCACTGAAATCCAAGTTCCTCTCGAAATTTCAAGGGGATGTGAGGCCTCCTGTCGAGATGAGTCGGGTAACTCGCGTTTTTCTCTAAAGTCTCCACAGGGGATTCACCCATCTCTTCATCTTGGGAGATAAAAGACTAGCCTGCATTCAAGTCACTGGAGGGAAATCCGGCCATATTACAAGTCACGACATCTCGGTGTTCATTCCACTTGAGGCAGGAAACTCAGGGTCCCTCTCAGATATCTATAGCTAAGAGAGGCTTCCTGTTCAGGTGCTTGTGGAAAGTTGCATTCCTCGTGAGTCAAAAATAGGGAATCAGCTCTCATCTCGAGATGATTTGTGATACCCGGGGCTTTTCTTGATTTGGTGTGCTGAACTTGGTGTTCCTCTGGACTCTATTTTACTTATCTATAGCAACCAAGAAATACATTGTATGTTAACATTTTATAGATCATTGAACATATTTATCAAAGCATATTGTATTGTACATACGTCCATTCCAGTCCAAATATATACTTATATTCATTCAGAGCTCAAAATCTCTTTAGCTCTTCTGCAAGAAAATCCCCTTGTAAGAGTAAGCCAAGCCAATGTTCAGCAATTAATGCTTTATAATCATGATTCATTTGGAAATGACCCAGGCATCCAACAAATTTCTACTACTTAGTTCAGTACAACTCCAACAAGCTGGGTCACTCAGATCTCAAGAAACCACTCCAGATTACAGAAAATATATCATTTTATCAAAAATAGAATTCTTTTTAATAGAGCTTATCTAAAAGTTTTCATCCCACCTATAAATTTATATATATATATATATATATATAAAGAATTACATTTTGTTGGACAATCGTATCGTACCCCAAACCAAGGCATAACAAATGTATTATAATAAGTTAATGACTCAAGAAAAGTCTCTACTAGATTAACAAATAATTATATTGAAATCACATTCACAATTAAATAAACATTATACCCAACTTTGAACACCCTTCAGTTCGTGAAATGCTGAAACCAAATAGAGCCCATTAACTCCACACTATCTAAAAAAAAAAAACATACATTGAAACTTAGATAATTTTAGATATATTGATTAGAGTATGGGAAGAAGCCTTATCTAGTCTAGCTTAAAAATTAATGTAACTTTTCATTAGGTTCCAACAAAGAGACTTTTGGTGTTGCGACTGTTGGCAGAGGAGAAGCATTTGGAACAGCCAGGGCAGGGCTAGCAAGAAAATTTTGAGATATTTTGTAATGTTTTATTTGAGCCTTTTTTAAAGTTTAATCATTTGATTTATATGTTTATAATAAGTGTTTTGTCTGTTGCTGAATATTGGAAGGGCTAGAATATACCTTTAAATGGCAGAATTATAAGATTAATAAGAGCGCATAGGGGCTAGAGATCAATTGGAATAATTTTTCCATATTTGGCTGCTCATTTAACATTTTCTTTGACCCGGACCCATATTTATAAGTCAAAACGGCATTTATGAATAAACTAAGGATTATGTTCATGTACTGTCTGAAGGCAAGCCTCTATTCATTGCCGTGAAACCAGAAGTCCCTGAAATGTAAAGAAGTGGTGAAGTAAAAAGAAGGAAAATAATGGGGCTGGCCAGCCTTTTAAGCCAAGCCTTAGTATTTACAGACCTCAAAATGTCCATGAGTCACTCCTCCCGATATAGCACATATACCAGTGTCCCTGTGCTTTGGCCATATTTACTGGGGTCCTTTAATGGACCGGAACCTTGTGGTACGGAGTTAGCGATGAGAACGTTAAAGAGACAAGGAGGCTGATATAACTTGGTTTAAACAAAGGACCAATATTGTCCTTGACACAGGGCTTGCAAAACTCACCAAGGTACCAGGCACCCTCTTGGGTGGGTCTTACAAGCCCGGGCAGAAAAGTGAGCACGACGGGTCTCCACGCTCCAGAAAGTCAGCCAATAATGATAGAGAGAGAGAGAGAGAAAGAGAGAGAGAGAAAAAAAAAAGACCCGGGGACATAAGCTCTAATGGAAGAAAGGTGCTTTATTGATTTTTCTATGAGTATATACAGGCTGCAGTACAAGAAAGTTCTTTCAGGAATGATAGAGTTCAGCAAACCAAACATACTGCAACGGTTCCCAAGGGAACAAGGAGTAATGTTAGTCACAAGGTCAGGAGACAATCCATATCTCAAGAAAGGGGTAGGGGACTAAGCAGTTTTGTCTTAAAGAGTTGCTCTGCTGAATTTGGTGTTCCTCTGGCTTTGGACGGTGTTCTCGTGGATTCTCTGTTGTTGTTTAAAGGAAGTCAAGCCACTTCTCGTGCTTGATGGGTAATGTGGGATGGCTCTGGAACCAATGCAGGGCAATCGGGCCTCATCTTGAGTGGATTATGGGTACACGGATCTCTTTCGTGTTGCTGCGGTGACCTCAGGGCCCCTTTAGACTTGTGACAGTGTTCTTTGGGATTATTTCTTGTTCCATCCAGGAAGTCCAGGCTCCTTTCTTGTTTGATGTGGAACAAGGAATTGCTCTGCACCCAATGCAGGGGAATCGGACCTCATCAGCCGGCGAGGGGGAAGTCTCGCTGTTTTTCTCGAGTTGCGGTGGGAAGCAGGGGTTTATTCTCGAGTTAGAACTTGAATGGCCCTTCAAAATTCGAGTTTGTTCAGCGAAGATAGGAGTCATGTCTAGTTGCGAGAGACTCCTCGAGATTCTCATCGAGGCTTGGCAGGCCAAACTGGATGCCTCTTTAGGTGAGACTTGAGACCCAGGGTCCCTTTCAGTTCCCACAGTGATTTTCGGATTACTATCAATTTTTAAGAGGAGTCAGGCTTGTTGTCCTTTGGACGCATTGAAGTCCAAGTTCCTATCGAAATTTCAAGGGGTTTTGAGGCCTCCTGTCGAGATGAGTCGGGGAACTAGCGATTTCTCTAAAGTCTCCACAGGGGATTCACCCATCTCTTCATCTTGGGAGATGAAAGACTAGCCTGCATTCAAGTCACTGGAGGGAAATCTAGCCATATTTCGAGTCACGGCATCTCGGTGTTCATTCCACTTGAGCCAGGAAACTCAGGGTCCCTCTCAGATATCTTAGCTAAGAGAGGACACCTGTTCAGGTGCTTGTGGAAAATTGCATTCCTCTTGAATCAAAAATAGGGAATCATCTCTCATCTCGAGATGATTTGGGGTACCCGGGTCTTTTCTTGATTTGGTGTGCTGAACTAGGTGTTCCTCTGGACTCTATCTTACTTATCTATAGCAACCAAGAAATATCTTGTATGTTAGCATTTTATAGATCATTGAACATATTTATCAAAGTATATTATATTGTACATATGTCCATTCCAGTTCAAATATATACTTATATTCATTAAGAGCTCAAAATCTCTTTAACTCTTCTACAAGAAAATCCCCTTGTAAGAGAAAGCCAATGTTCAGCAATTAATGCTTGAAAATCCTAATTCATTTGGAAATGTCCCAGCCATCCAACAAATTTCTACTACTTAGTTCAGCACAATTACAACAAGCTGGGTCACCTAGATCTCAAGAGACCACTCCAGATTACAAAGAATATATCATTTTATCAAAAAAAATAGAAATTCTTTTTAATAGAGCTTATTTAAAGATTTCATCTCACCTATAAATATATTTTTTATATTTTATATATTTATATTTATATATATATATATATATATATATATATATATATATATATATATATATATATATATATATAAAGTGTTATCTTTTTTTGGACATTGGTATCGTTCCCAAACCAAGGCATAACAAAATTATTATAATATGTTCATGACTCAAGAAAAGTCTCTACTAGATTAACCAATAATTATATTGAAATCACATTCACAATGAAATAAACATTATACCCAACTTTGAACACCCTTCAGTTCGTGAAATGCTGAAACAAAATATAGCCCATTAACTCCACACTATCTAAAAAACAAAAACATACGTTGAATCTTAGATAATTATAAATACATTGATTAGAGTATGGGAAGAAGCATTATCTAGTCTAGCTTAAAAATTAATGTAACTTTTCATTAGGTTCCAACAAAGAGACTTTTGGTGTTGCGACTGTTGGCAGAGGAGAAGCATTTGGAACAGCCAGGGCAGGTCTAGAAAGAAAACTTTGAGATATTTTGTAATGTTTTAACTGAGCATTTTGTAAAGTTTAATCATTTAATTTATATGTTTATAATAAGTGTTTTGTCTGTTGCTGAATATTGGAAGGGCTAGAATATACCTTTAAATGGCAGAATTACAGCCTTAATAAGAGCACATAGGGGCTAGAGATCAATTGGAATAGTTTTTCCTTGTTTGGCAGCTCATTTAACATTTTCTTTGACCCGGACACATATTTATAAGTCAAAACTGCATTTATGAGGAAACTAAGGATTATGTTCAACTACTGTTTGAAGGCAAGCCTCTATTCATTGGCACGAAAACAGAAGTCCCTGAAATGTAAAGAAGTGGTGAAGTAAAGAAGAAAAACAATGGGGCTGGCGAGCCTTTTAACCCAAGCCTTAGTATTTACACACCTCAAAATGTCCATGAGTCACTCCTCCCGGTATAGCAAGTATACCAGTGTCCCTGTTCTTTGGCCACATTTACTGGGGTCCTTTAATGGACCGGTACCTTGTGGTACGGGGTTAGCGATCAGAAAGTAAAAGAGACAAGGAGGCTGATATCCCTTGTTTTACACAAAGGACCAATATTGTCCTTGACACAGGGCTTGCATCACTCACCAAGGTACCAGGCACCCTCTTGGGTGGGTCTTACAAGCCCGGGCAGAAAAGTGAGCACGACGGGTCTCCACGCTCCAGATAGTCAGCCAGAAAAAGAGAGAGAGAGAGAGAGAGAAAGAGAGAGAGAGAGAAAAAAAAAAAAAAAAGACCCGGGGACCTAAGCTCTAATGGAGCAAAGGTGCTTTAATGATTTTTCTATGAGTATATACAGGCTGCAGTACAAGAAACTTCTTTCAGGAATGATACAGTTCAGCAAACGAAACATACTGCAACGGTTCCCAAGGGAACAGGGAATAATTTAAGTCAGAAGGTCAGGAGACATTCCATATCTCAAGAAAGGGAAGGGGACTAAGCAGTTTTGTCTTAAAGAGTTGCTCTGCTGAACTTGGTGTTCCTCTGGACTTTGGACGCTGTTCTCGTGGATTCTCTGTTGTTTAAAGGAAGTCAAGCCACTTCTCGTGTTTGATGGGTAATGTGGGATGGCTCTGGAGCCAATGCAGGGCAATCGGGCCTCATCTTGAGTGGATTATGGCTACACGGATCTCTTTCGTGTTGCTGCGGTGACTTCAGGGCCCCTTTAGACTTGTGAGAGTGTTCTTTGGGATTATCTCTTCTTTCATCCAGGAAGTCCAGGCTCCTTTCGTGTTTGATGTGGAACAAGGAATTGCTCTGCACCCAGTGCAGGGGAATCAGACCTCATCAGCCGGCGAGGCGAAATCTCGCCGTTTTTTTCTCGAGTTGTGATGGGAAGCAGGGGTGTATTCTCGAGTTAGAACTTGGATGGCCCTTCAAAATTCGAGTTTGTTCAGCGAAGTCAGGACTCATGTCTGTCTAGTAGCGAGGGACTCTTCGAGATTCTCATCGAGGCTTGGCAGGGCAATCTGGATGCCTCTTTAGGTGAGACTTGAGACCCAGGGTCCCTTTCAGTTCCCACAGTAATTGTCGGATTCCTATCAATTTTTAAGAGGAGTCAAGCTTGTTTTCCTTTGGACGCACTGAAATCCAAGTTCCTCTCGAAATTTCAAGGGGATGTGAGGCCTCCTGTCGAGATGAGTCGGGTAACTCGCGCTTTCTCTAAAGTCTCCACAGGGGATTCACCCATCTCTTCATCTTGGGAGATAAAAGACTAGCCTGCATTCAAGTCACTGGAGGGAAATCCGGCCATATTACAAGTCACGACATCTCGGTGTTCATTCCACTTGAGGCAGGAAACTCAGGGTCCCTCTCAGATATCTATAGCTAAGAGAGGCTTCCTGTTCAGGTGCTTGTGGAAAGTTGCATTCCTCGTGAGTCAAAAATAGGGAATCAGCTCTCATCTCGAGATGATTTGTGATACCCGGGGCTTTTCTTGATTTGGTGTGCTGAACTTGGTGTTCCTCTGGACTCTATTTTACTTATCTATAGCAACCAAGAAATACATTGTATGTTAACATTTTATAGATCATTGAACATATTTATCAAAGCATATTGTATTGTACATACGTCCATTCCAGTCCAAATATATACTTATATTCATTCAGAGCTCAAAATCTCTTTAGCTCTTCTGCAAGAAAATCCCCTTGTAAGAGTAAGCCAATGTTCAGCAATTAATGCTTTATAATCATGATTCATTTGGAAATGACCCAGGCATCCAACAAATTTCTACTACTTAGTTCAGTACAACTCCAACAAGCTGGGTCACTCAGATCTCAAGAAACCACTCCAGATTACAGAAAATATATCATTTTATCAAAAATAGAATTCTTTTTAATAGAGCTTATCTAAAAGTTTTCATCCCACCTATAAATTTATATATATATATATATATATATATAAAGAATTACATTTTGTTGGACAATCGTATCGTACCCCAAAAACCAAGGCATAACAAATGTATTATAATAAGTTAATGACTCAAGAAAAGTCTCTACTAGATTAACAAATAATTATATTGAAATCACATTCACAATTAAATAAACATTATACCCAACTTTGAACACCCTTCAGTTCGTGAAATGCTGAAACCAAATAGAGCCCATTAACTCCACACTATCTAAAAATAAAAACATACATTGAAACTTAGATAATTTTAGATATATTGATTAGAGTATGGGAAGAAGCCTTATCTAGTCTAGCTTAAAAATTAATGTAACTTTTCATTAGGTTCCAACAAAGAGACTTTTGGTGTTGCGACTGTTGGCAGAGGAGAAGCATTTGGAACAGCCAGGGCAGGGCTAGCAAGAAAATTTTGAGATATTTTGTAATGTTTTATTTGAGCCTTTTTTAAAGTTTAATCATTTGATTTATATGTTTATAATAAGTGTTTTGTCTGTTGCTGAATATTGGAAGGGCTAGAATATACCTTTAAATGGCAGAATTATAAGATTAATAAGAGCGCATAGGGGCTAGAGATCAATTGGAATAATTTTTCCATATTTGGCTGCTCATTTAACATTTTCTTTGACCCGGACCCATATTTATAAGTCAAAACGGCATTTATGAATAAACTAAGGATTATGTTCATGTACTGTCTGAAGGCAAGCCTCTATTCATTGCCGTGAAACCAGAAGTCCCTGAAATGTAAAGAAGTGGTGAAGTAAAGAAGGAAAATAATGGGGCTGGCCAGCCTTTTAAGCCAAGCCTTAGTATTTACAGACCTCAAAATGTCCATGAGTCACTCCTCCCGATATAGCACATATACCAGTGTCCCTGTGCTTTGGCCATATTTACTGGGGTCCTTTAATGGACCGGAACCTTGTGGTACGGAGTTAGCGATGAGAACGTTAAAGAGACAAGGAGGCTGATATAACTTGGTTTAAACAAAGGACCAATATTGTCCTTGACACAGGGCTTGCAAAACTCACCAAGGTACCAGGCACCCTCTTGGGTGGGTCTTACAAGCCCGGGCAGAAAAGTGAGCACGACGGGTCTCCACGCTCCAGAAAGTCAGCCAATAATGATAGAGAGAGAGAGAGAGAAAGAGAGAGAGAGAAAAAAAAAAAAGACCCGGGGACATAAGCTCTAATGGAAGAAAGGTGCTTTATTGATTTTTCTATGAGTATATACAGGCTGCAGTACAAGAAAGTTCTTTCAGGAATGATAGAGTTCAGCAAACCAAACATACTGCAACGGTTCCCAAGGGAACAAGGAGTAATGTTAGTCACAAGGTCAGGAGACAATCCATATCTCAAGAAAGGGGTAGGGGACTAAGCAGTTTTGTCTTAAAGAGTTGCTCTGCTGAATTTGGTGTTCCTCTGGCTTTGGACGGTGTTCTCGTGGATTCTCTGTTGTTGTTTAAAGGAAGTCAAGCCACTTCTCGTGCTTGATGGGTAATGTGGGATGGCTCTGGAACCAATGCAGGGCAATCGGGCCTCATCTTGAGTGGATTATGGGTACACGGATCTCTTTCGTGTTGCTGCGGTGACCTCAGGGCCCCTTTAGACTTGTGACAGTGTTCTTTGGGATTATTTCTTGTTCCATCCAGGAAGTCCAGGCTCCTTTCTTGTTTGATGTGGAACAAGGAATTGCTCTGCACCCAATGCAGGGGAATCGGACCTCATCAGCCGGCGAGGGGGAAGTCTCGCTGTTTTTCTCGAGTTGCGGTGGGAAGCAGGGGTTTATTCTCGAGTTAGAACTTGAATGGCCCTTCAAAATTCGAGTTTGTTCAGCGAAGATAGGAGTCATGTCTAGTTGCGAGAGACTCCTCGAGATTCTCATCGAGGCTTGGCAGGCCAAACTGGATGCCTCTTTAGGTGAGACTTGAGACCCAGGGTCCCTTTCAGTTCCCACAGTGATTTTCGGATTACTATCAATTTTTAAGAGGAGTCAGGCTTGTTGTCCTTTGGACGCATTGAAGTCCAAGTTCCTATCGAAATTTCAAGGGGTTTTGAGGCCTCCTGTCGAGATGAGTCGGGGAACTAGCGATTTCTCTAAAGTCTCCACAGGGGATTCACCCATCTCTTCATCTTGGGAGAGATGAAAGACTAGCCTGCATTCAAGTCACTGGAGGGAAATCTAGCCATATTTCGAGTCACGGCATCTCGGTGTTCATTCCACTTGAGCCAGGAAACTCAGGGTCCCTCTCAGATATCTATAGCTAAGAGAGGACACCTGTTCAGGTGCTTGTGGAAAATTGCATTCCTCTTGAATCAAAAATAGGGAATCATCTCTCATCTCGAGATGATTTGGGGTACCCGGGTCTTTTCTTGATTTGGTGTGCTGAACTAGGTGTTCCTCTGGACTCTATCTTACTTATCTATAGCAACCAAGAAATATCTTGTATGTTAGCATTTTATAGATCATTGAACATATTTATCAAAGTATATTATATTGTACATATGTCCATTCCAGTTCAAATATATACTTATATTCATTAGAGCTCAAAATCTCTTTAACTCTTCTACAAGAAAATCCCCTTGTAAGAGAAAGCCAATGTTCAGCAATTAATGCTTGAAAATCCTAATTCATTTGGAAATGTCCCAGCCATCCAACAAATTTCTACTACTTAGTTCAGCACAATTACAACAAGCTGGGTCACCTAGATCTCAAGAGACCACTCCAGATTACAAAAAATATATCATTTTATCAAAAATAGAATTCTTTTTAATAGAGCTTATTAAAATTTTTCATCTCACCTATAAATATATATTTTATATACATTTATATATATATATTATATATATATATATATATATATATATATATATATATATATATATAAAGTGTTATCTTTTTTTGGACATGGTATCGTTCCCAAACCAAGGCATAACAAAATTATTATAATATGTTCATGACTCAAGAAAAGTCTCTACTAGATTAACCAATAATTATATTGAAATCACATTCACAATGAAATAAACATTATACCCAACTTTGAACACCCTTCAGTTCGTGAAATGCTGAAACAAAATATAGCCCATTAAACTCCACACTATCTAAAAACAAAAACATACGTTGAATCTTAGATAATTATAAATACATTGATTAGAGTATGGGAAGAAGCATTATCTAGTCTAGCTTAAAAATTAATGTAACTTTTCATTAGGTTCCAACAAAGAGACTTTTGGTGTTGCGACTGTTGGCAGAGGAGAAGCATTTGGAACAGCCAGGGCAGGTCTAGAAAGAAAATTTTGAGATATTTTGTAATGTTTTAACTGAGCATTTTGTAAAGTTTAATCATTTAATTTATATGTTTATAATAAGTGTTTTGTCTGTTGCTGAATATTGGAAGGGCTAGAATATACCTTTAAATGGCAGAATTACAGCCTTAATAAGAGCACATAGGGGCTAGAGATCAATTGGAATAGTTTTTCCTTGTTTGGCAGCTCATTTAACATTTTCTTTGACCCGGACACATATTTATAAGTCAAAACTGCATTTATGAGGAAACTAAGGATTATGTTCAACTACTGTTTGAAAGCAAGCCTCTATTCATTGGCACGAAAACAGAAGTCCCTGAAATGTAAAGAAGTGGTGAAGTAAAGAAGAAAAACAATGGGGCTGGCGAGCCTTTTAACCCAAGCCTTAGTATTTACACACCTCAAAATGTCCATGAGTCACTCCTCCCGGTATAGCAAGTATACCAGTGTCCCTGTTCTTTGGCCACATTTACTGGGGTCCTTTAATGGACCGGTACCTTGTGGTACGGGGTTAGCGATCAGAAAGTAAAAGAGACAAGGAGGCTGATATCCCTTGTTTTACACAAAGGACCAATATTGTCCTTGACACAGGGCTTGCATCACTCACCAAGGTACCAGGCACCCTCTTGGGTGGGTCTTACAAGCCCGGGCAGAAAAGTGAGCACGACGGGTCTCCACGCTCCAGATAGTCAGCCAGAAAAAGATAGAGAGAGAGAGAGAAAGAGAGAGAGAGAAAAAAAAAAAAGACCCGGGGACCTAAGCTCTAATGGAGCAAAGGTGCTTTATGATTTTTCTATGAGTATATACAGGCTGCAGTACAAGAAACTTCTTTCAGGAATGATACAGTTCAGCAAACGAAACATACTGCAACGGTTCCCAAGGGAACAGGGAATAATTTAAGTCAGAAGGTCAGGAGACATTCCATATCTCAAGAAAGGGGAAGGGGACTAAGCAGTTTTGTCTTAAAGAGAGTTGCTCTGCTGAACTTGGTGTTCCTCTGGACTTTGGACGCTGTTCTCGTGGATTCTCTGTTGTTGTTTAAAGGAAGTCAAGCCACTTCTCGTGTTTGATGGGTAATGTGGGATGGCTCTGGAGCCAATGCAGGGCAATCGGGCCTCATCTTGAGTGGATTATGGGCTACACGGATCTCTTTCGTGTTGCTGCGGTGACTTCAGGGCCCCTTTAGACTTGTGAGAGTGTTCTTTGGGATTATATCTTCTTCTTTCATCCAGGAAGTCCAGGCTCCTTTCGTGTTTGATGTGGAACAAGGAATTGCTCTGCACCCAGTGCAGGGGAATCAGACCTCATCAGCCGGCGAGGGGCGAAATCTCGCGTGTTTTTCTCGAGTTGTGATGGGAAGCAGGGGTGTATTCTCGAGTTAGAACTTGGATGGCCCTTCAAAATTCGAGTTTGTTCAGCGAAGTCAGGACTCATGTCTAGTAGCGAGGGACTCTTCGAGATTCTCATCGAGGCTTGGCAGGGCAATCTGGATGCCTCTTTAGGTGAGACTTGAGACCCAGGGTCCCTTTCAGTTCCCACAGTGATTGTCGGATTCCTATCAATTTTTAAGAGGAGTCAAGCTTGTTTTCCTTTGGACGCACTGAAATCCAAGTTCCTCTCGAAATTTCAAGGGGATGTGAGGCCTCCTGTCGAGATGAGTCGGGTAACTAGCGCTTTCTCTAAAGTCTCCACAGGGGATTCACCCATCTCTTCATCTTGGGAGATAAAAGACTAGCCTGCATTCAAGTCACTGGAGGGAAATCGGCCATATTACAAGTCACGACATCTCGGTGTTCATTCCACTTGAGGCAGGAAACTCAGGGTCCCTCTCAGATATCTATAGCTAAGAGAGGCTTCCTGTTCAGGTGCTTGTGGAAAGTTGCATTCCTCTTGAGTCAAAAATAGGGAATCAGCTCTCATCTCGAGATGATTTGTGATACCCGGGGCTTTTCTTGATTTGGTGTGCTGAACTTGGTGTTCCTCTGGACTCTATTTTACTTATCTATAGCAACCAAGAAATACATTGTATGTTAACATTTTATAGATCATTGAACATATTTATCAAAGCATATTTGTATTGTACATACGTCCATTCCAGTCCAAATATATACTTATATTCATTCAGAGCTCAAAATCTCTTTAGCTCTTCTGCAAGAAAATCCCCTTGTAAGAGTAAGCCAATGTTCAGCAATTAATGCTTTAAAATCATGATTCATTTGGAAATGACCCAGGCATCCAACAAATTTCTACTACTTAGTTCAGTACAACTCCAACAAGCTGGTCACTCAGATCTCAAGAAACCACTCCAGATTACAAAAAATATATCATTTTATCAAAAATAGAATTCTTTTTAATAGAGCTTATCTAAAAGTTTTCATCCCACCTATAAATATATATTTTATATATATATTTATATATATATATA
>JAJLRB010000557.1:0-28167 GCA_020976825.1 Odocoileus hemionus | reverse complement strand
TTCGAGGCTTGGCAGGCCAAAGGGACGCTTCTCGAGGTGAGGCGGGAGACCCAGGGTCCCTTTCCAGAAGCCACAGGTATTTGGGATTCCTGTCAATGTTCAAGAGGAGTCAGGCATCGTCACCTTTTGAAGCAGTGAACTCTGCGTGCCTCTCGAGTTGTCAAAGGCATGTGAGGCATTCCGTCGAACGGATTCGGGGACCTAGGGCTTTCTCTAGCGACTCCACAGGGCATTCAGACATCCGTTCACCTTGTGAGAAGAAAGAGGAGCCTGTTTTCCAACCATTGCAAGGAAACACGGCCTCTATTCGAGTAAGTGCTTCTCAGTGTATATTCCACTTGAGGACTGCAAACTCAGGGTCCCTCCCTCACACCTACTGCTGAGAGAAGCCTACTTTTGAGGGGCTTGTGGAAAGTTGGCATATGTCTTGAGTCTAACCCAGGCAATCAGCTCTCATCTCCAGGCAATTTGGGATCCAACGAGCATTCCTCGATTTGTTCTGCTGAACTTGGTGTTCCTATAGGCATGGCACGTTGTTCTCGGTGAAACTCTGGAGTTGCTTAAAGGACGTCAAGCCACTGGTCATGTTTGCTGGGGTACTGGGGATGGCTCTGCAGTCAAGGCAGGGGAATCGGGCCTCATCTCGAGTTGATTTGTGTTACATGGATCTCCTTCGCGATGCTGGTGTGACCTCAGCGTCCCTCTGTATTTCTGACAGTGTTCTTGCGGATGGTCTCGAGATCCATCAAGCAAGTCGGGGCTCCTTACATGTTTCATGGAGATCACGGGATTGCTCTGCATGCAGTGCAGGAGAATCGGGCCTCATCTCGCTTTGAGGGGTAAGGCTCTTGGTTTTTCTCAAGTTGCGGCTGGGACCTGGGGTATATTCTCGAGTTACGGGCGCGGATGGCCCTTCAACACTCGTGTTTGTCCAGCGACGTCAGGACTCCTGTCGAGTTACTAGGGACACCTCAGGAATCTCTTCGAGGCTTGGAAGGGCCAAAGGGACGCTTCTTGAGGTGAGGCGGGAAACCCAGGGTCCCTTTCCAGTAGTCACAGGGATATTGGGATTCCTGTCAATGTTCAAGAAGAGTCAGGCATCGTAACCTTTTGATGCAGTGAACTCTGCGTGCCTCTCGAGGGGTCAAAGGGATGTGAGGCATTCCGTCGAAAGGAGTCGGGTGATCTAGGGCTTTCTCTAGGGACTACACTGGGGATTCAGACATCTCTTCACCTTGTGAGATGAAAGAGGAGCCTGTATTCAAGCCACTGCAAGGAAACCCGGCATTCTTTCGAGTCAGATCTTCTAGGTGTATATTCTACTTAAGGCAGCAAACTCAGCGTCACTCCCTCAAACCTACTGCCTAGAGAAGCCTCCACTTGAGGGGCTTATGGAAAGTTGGCATACGTCTTGAGTCTAAGCCAGGCAATCAGCTCTCATCTCCAGGCAAATTGCAGTCCACGGAGCATTCCTCGAGTTGCTCTGCTGAACTTGGTATTCCTCTAGGTTTGGCACGTTGTTTTCGGGGAAACTCTGGAGTTGCCTAAAGGAAGTCATCCACTTATCGTGTTTGCTGGGGATCGGGGTATGGCTCTGGAATCAAGGCAGGGGAATGGGGCCTCATCTCGAGGTGATTTGGGGTACATGGAGCTCATTTGCGATGCTGGTGTGACCACAGGGTCCCTGTCTACTTGATACAATGTTCTTTGGGATTGTCTCGAGATCCATCAAGCAAGTCAAAGCTCCTTACATGTTTCATGGGGATCATGGGATTGCTCTTCATGCATTGCAGGGGAATCGGGCCTCATCTCGCTTTGAGGGGGAAATCTCATGGTTTTTCTCGAGTTGCGGCAGGGACCTGTGGTATATTCACGAGTTACAGCGGGGATGGCCCTTCAACACTCTTGTTTGTTCAGCGAAGTCAGGACTCCTGTCGAGTTACGAGGGACACCTCAGGAATCTCTTCGAGGCGTGGCAGGGCAAAAGGGACGTTTCTCGAGGTGAGGCGGGAGACCCAGGGCCCCTTTCCAGTAGTTACAGTGATATGGGGATTCCACTCAATGTTCAAGAGGAGTCAGGCGTCGTTACCTTTTGAAGCAGAGAACTCTGCGTGCCCCTCGAGGTGTCAAATGCATGTGAGGCATTCCATAGAAATGAGTCCGGGACCTAGGGCTTTCTCTTGGGACTCCACAGGGGATTCAGACATCCGTTCATCTTGTGAGATTAAAGAGGAGCCTACATTCAAGCCACTGCAAGGAAACCCGGCCTGCTTTCGAGTCAGGGCTTCTCGGTGTATATTCCACTTGAGGCAGCAATCTCAGGGTCCCTCCTCCCTCACACCTACTGCTGAGTGAAGCCTTCTCTTGAGGGGCTTGTGAAAAGTTGGCTTCCGTCTTAAGTCTAAACCAGGCAATCTGCTCTGATCTCCAGGAAATTTGGTCCTCGGAGCATTCCTCGAGTTGCTCTGCTGAACTTGGTGTTCCTCTAGACTTGGCACGTTGTTCTCGGGGAACCTCTGGAGTTGCCTAAAACAAGGCAAGCCACTGGTCGTGTTTGATGTGGAACGGGGGATGACTCTCGAGTCAAGGCAGGGGAATCGGGCATCATCTCAAGTTGATTTGGGGTACAAGGAGCTCCTTTGCGATGGAGGTGTGACCTCAGGGTCCCTCTGTAATTGTGACAGTGTTCTTGCCAATTGTCTCGAGATCCATCAAGAAAGTCGAGGCTCCTTATATATTTCATGGGGATCACGGGATTGCTCTGCATGCAGTGCAGGGGAAATGGGCCTCATCAGGCTCTGAGGGGGAAGTCTCATGGTTTTTCTCGAGTTGCGGCGGCACGGACCTGTTGTATATTCTCGAATTACGGCGGGGATGGCCCTTCAACACTCGTGTTTGTACAGCGACATCTGGACTTCTGTTTAGTTACGAGGGACACATCAGGAATCTCTTCGAGGCTTGGCAGGGCAAAAGGGACGCTTCTCGAGGTGAGTGAGTGGAAGACCCAGGGTCCCTTCCAGTAGCGACAGGTATATTGGGATTCCTGTCAATGTTCAAGAGGAGTCAGGCATCGTCACTATTTGAAGCAGAGAACTTTGAGTGCCGCTCGAGGTGTCAAAGGCATGTGAGGCATTCCGTTGCGAAAGGAGTCGGGGACCTAGGTCTTTCTCTAGGGACTCCACAGGGGATTCAGACATCCTTCACCTTGTGAGATGAAAGATGAGCCTGTATTCAAGCCTTTGCAGGGAAAATCGGCCTCCTTTCGAGTCAGGGATTTTCGGTGTATATTCCACTTGAGGCAACAAACTCAGGGTCCCTCCCTCACACATACTGCTGAGAGCAGCCTCCACTTGAGGGTCTTATGGAAAGTTGGCATACGTCTTGAGTCTAAGCCAGGCAGTCAGCTCTCATCTCCAGGCAATTTGCTGTCCAAGGAGTATTCCTCGAGTTGCTCTGCTAAACTTGCTATTCCTCTAGACTTGGCACGTTGTACTCGGGGAACCTCTGGAGTTGCCTAAAGGAAGTCAAGACACTGGTTGTGTTTTGATGGGGATTGGGGATGGCTCTGGAGTCAAGGGTGGGGAATCGGGCCTCATCTCGAGTTGATTTGGGGGCATGGAGCTCCTTTGCGATGCTGGTGTGGCCTCAGGTCCCTCTCTACTTGTGACAGTGTTCTTGCGGATTGTCTCGAGATCCATCAAGCAAGTCGAGGTGGCTCCTTACATGTTTCATGGGGATCACGGGATTGCTCTGTGCATGCAGTGCAGGGGAATCGTGCCTCATCTCGCTTTCAGGGGAAAGTCTCATGGTTTTTCTCTAGTTGCGGCGGGGACTGGGGTGTATTCTCGAGTTACGGCGGGGATGGCCCTTCAACACTCGTGTTTTTCCAGAGACGTCAGGACTCCTGTCCGTTACGAGGGACACCTCAGGAATCTCTTCGAGGCTTGGCAGGGACAAAGGTACGCTTCTCGAGGTGAGGCGGGAGACCCAGGGTCCCGTTCCAGTAGCCACAGGGATATTGGATTCCTGTCAATGATTCAAGAGTAGTCAGGCATCGTCAGCTTTTGAAGCAGTGAACTCTGTGTGCCGCTCGAGGTGTCAAAGGCATGTGAGGCATTTTCATCGAAAAGGAGTAGGGGAACTAGGGGCTTTCTCTAGGGACTCCACAGGGGTTCAGACATCCGTTCACTTGTGAGATGAAAGAGGAGCCTGTATTCAAGCCACTGCAAGGAAAGCCTGGCCTCTTTTGAGACAGGGCTTCTCGGTGTATATTCCACTTGAGGCAGCAAACTCAGGGTCCCTCCCTCACACCTACTGCTGAGAGAAGCCTCCTCTTGAGGGGCTTGTGGAAAGTTGGCATACGTCTTGAGTCTAAGCCAGGCAATCAGCTCTCATCTCCAGGCAATTTGAGGCCCACGGAGCATTCCTCGAGTTGCTCTGCTGAACTTGGTATTCCTCTTGGTCTTGGCACGTTGTTCTCGGTGAACTTCTGGAGTTGCCTAAAGGAAGTCAAGCCACTGTCGCATGTTTGTTTTTGGGTATCAGGGGATGGCTCTGGAGTTAATGCAGGGGAAGCGGGCCTCATCTGAGGTGATTTGGGGTACATGGAGCTCCTACGCGATGCTTGTGTGACCTCAGGGTCCCTCTGTACTTGTGACAGTGTTCTTGCGGACTGTCTCGAGATCCATCAAGCAAGTCGAGGTTCCTTACATGTTTCATGGGGATCACAGGATTGCTCTGCATGCAGTGCAGGGGAATCGGGCCCTCATCTCGCTTGGAGGGGGGAAGTTTCATGGTGGTTTCTCGAGTTGCGGCGGGGACCTGGGGTATATTCTCGAGTTAGCGGACGGGGATGGCCCTTCAACCCTCGTGTTGGTCTCAGCGAAGTCAGGACTCCTGTCGAGTTACGAGGGACACCTCAGGAATCTCTTCGAGGCTTGGTAGGGCAAAAGGGATGCTTCTCGAGGTGAGTCGGGAGACCCAGGGTCCCCTTTCCAGTAGCCACAGTGATACTGGGATTCCTGTCAATGTTCAAGAGGAGTCAGGCATCGTCACCTTTTCAAGCAGTGAACTCTGCGTGCCTCTCGAGGTGTCAAAGGCATGTGAGGCATTCCGTCGAAAGGAGTAGGGGACCTAGGGCTTTCTCTAGGGACTCCACAGGGGATTCAGACATCCCTTCACTTGTGAGATGAAAGAGGAGACCTGTATTCAAGCCACTGCAAGGGAAGCAGCCTCCCTTTCGAGTCAGGGCTTCTCTGGTTTATATTCTACATTGAGGCAGCAAATCTCAGGGTCCCTCCCTCACCTACTGCTGAGAGAAGCCTTCTCTTGAGGGGCTTGTGGAAAGTTGCCTATCCATCTTGAGTCTAAGCCAGGCAATCAGCTTCATCTCCAGGCAATTTGGGGCCCACGGAGCATTCCTCGAGTTGCTCTGCTGAACTTGGTACTCCTCTATGACTTGGGCCGTTGTTCTCGGGGTAACCTCTGGAGTTGTTTAAAGGAAGTCAAGCCACAGGTCGTGTTTGATGGGGTTGGGGGGGTATGGCTGGAGTCAATGCAGGGGAATCGGGCCTCATCTCGAGTTGATTTGGGGTACATGGAGCTCCTTCGCGATGCTGGTGTGACCTCAGCGTCCCTCTCTACTTGTGACAGTGTTTTTGCGGACTGTCTCGAGATCCATCAAGCAAAGTCGAGGCTCCTTACATGTTTCAGGGGGATCACGGGATTGCTCTGCATGCAGTGCAGGGGAATCGGGCCTCATCTCGCTTTGAGGGGGGGATGTCTCATGGTTTTTCTCGAGTTGCGGCGGGGACCTGGGTATATTCTCGACTTACGGCGGGGATGGCCCTTCAACACCCTCGTGTTTGTCCAGCGAAGTCAGGACTCCTGTCCGAGTTACGAGGGACACCTCAGGAATCTCTTCGAGGCTTGGAGGGCAAAAGGGACGCTTCTCGAGGTGAGTCGGGAGACCCAGGGTCCCTTTCCAGTAGCCACAGGGATTTTGGGATTCCTGTCAATGTTCAAGAGGAGTCAGGCATCGTCAAATTTTTTGAAGCAGTGAACTCTGCGTGCCTCTCGAGGTGTCAGAGGCATGTGAGGCATTCCGTCGAAAGGAGTCGGGGACCTAGGGCTTTCTCTAGGGACTCCACAGGGGCATTCAGACATCCCTTCACCTTGTGAGATGAAAGAGGAGCCTGTATTCAAGCCATTGCAAGGAAACACGGCCTCCTATTCGAGTCAGAGCTTCTCGGTGTATATTCCACTTGAGACAGCAAACTCAGGGTCCCTCCCTCTCACACCTACTGCTGAGAGAAGCCTCCTTTGAGGGGCTTGTGGAAAGTTGGCATACGTCTTGAGTCTAAGCCAGGCAATCAGCTCTCATCTCCAGGCAATTTTTGGGATCCAACGGAGCATTCCTCGATTTGCTCTGCTGAACTTGCTATTCCTCTAGGCATTGGCACGTTGTTCTCGGGAACCTCTGGAGTTGCCTAAAGGAAGTCAAGACACTGGTCGTGTTTGCTGGGGACTGGGGGATGGCTCTGGAGTCAAGGCAGGGGAATCGGGCCTCATCTCGAGTTGATTTGGTGTTACATGAGCTCCTTCGCGATGCTGGTGTGACCCTCAGGGTCCCTCTCTACTTGTGACAGTGTTCTTGCGGATGGTCTCGAGATCCATCAAGCAAGTCGGGCTCCTTACATGTTTCATGGGATCACGGATTGCTCTGCATGCAGTGCAGGGAATCGGCCTCATCTCGCTTTGAGGGGTAAGTCTCATGGTTTTTCTCAAGTTGCGGCGGGGACCTGGGGTATATTCTCGAGTTACGGCGGGGATGGCCCTTCAAACACTCGTGTTTGTCCAGCGACGTCAGGACTCCTGTCGAGTTACTAGGGACACCTCAGGAATCTCTTCGAGGCTTGGCAGGGCCAAAGGGACGTTTCTCGAGGTGAGTCGGGAGACCCAGGGTCCCTTTCCAGTAGCCACAGGGATATTGGGATTCCTGTCAATGTTCAAGAGAGTCAGCATCGTCCTTTTGATGCAGTGAACTCTGTGTGCCTCTCGAGGGTGTCAAAGGCATGTGAGGCATTCCGTCGAAAGGAGTCGGGGACCTAGGGCTTTCTCTAGGGACTACACAGGGGATTCAGACATCTCTTCACCTTGTGAGATGAAAGAGGAGCCTGTATTCAAGCCACTGCAAGGAAACCCGGCCTTCTTTCGAGTCAGGGCTTCTCGGTGTATATTCTACTTAAGGCAGCAAACTCAGGGTCCTCCCTCAAACCTACTGCTGAGAGAAGCCTCCTCTTGAGGGGCTTGTGGAAAGTTGGCATACGTCTTGAGTCTAAGCCAGGCAATCAGCTCTCATCTCTAGTTCAGGCAAATTGGGTCCACGGAGCATTCCTCGAGTTGCTCTGCTGAACTTGGTATTCCTCTAGGTTTGGCACGTTGTTCTCGGGGAAACCTCTGGAGTTGCCTAAAGGAAGTCAAGCCAGGTCGTGTTTGCTGGGGATCGGGGTATGGCTCTGGAAGTCAAGGCAGGGGAATGGGGCCTCATCTCGAGGTGATTTGGGGTACATGGAGCTCCTTGCGATGCTGGTGTGACCTCAGGGTCCCTGTCTACTGTGATACAATGTTCTTTGCGGATTGTCTCGAGATCCATCAAGCAAGTCGAGGCTCCTTACATGTTTCATGGGGATCACGGATTGCTCTGCATGCATTGCAGGGGAATCGGGCCTCATCTCGCTTTGAGGGGGAAATCTCATGGTTTTTCTCGAGTTGCGGCAGGGGACCTGTGGTATATTCTCGAGTACAGCGGGGATGGCCCTTCAACACTCGTGTTTGTTCAGCGAAGTCAGGACTCCTGTCGAGTTACGAGGGACACCTCAGGAATCTCTTCGAGGCTTGGCAGGGCAAAAGGGACGTTTCTCGAGGTGAGGCGGGAGACCCAGGGCCCCTTTCCAGTAGCCACAGTGATATGGGATTCCTGTCAATGTTCAAGAGGAGTCAGGCGTCCGTTCAAACCTTTTGAAGCAGTGAACTCTGCGTGCCTCTCGAGGTGTCAAAGGCATGTGAGGCATTCCGTCGAAAGGAGTCCGGGGACCTAGGGCTTTCTCTAGGGACTCCACAGGGGATTCAGACATCCCTTCACCTTGTGAGATTAAAGAGGAGCCTGTATTCAAGCCACTGCAGGAAACCCGGCCTCCTTTCGAGTCAGGGCTTCTCGGTGTATATTCCACTTGAGGCAGCAAATCTCAGGGTCCCTCCCTCACACACCTACTATTGCTGAGAGAAGCCTCTCTTGAGGGGCTTGTGGAAAGGTGGCATACGTCTTGAGTCTAAGCCAGGCAATCAGCTCTCATCTCCAGGCAATTTGGGGTCCACGGAGCATTCCTCGAGTTGCTCTGCTGAACTTGGCTATTCCTCTAGACTTGGCACGTTGTTCTCGGGGAACCTCTGGAGTTGCCTAAAGGGAGTCAAGCCCACTGGTCGTGTTTGATGGGGAATGGGGGATGGCTCTGGAGTCAATGCAGGGGAATCGGGCCTCATCTCGAGTTGATTTGGGGCCCATGGAGCTCCTTCGCGATGCTGGTGTGACCTCAGGGTCCCTCTCTACTTGTGACAGTGTTTCTTGCGGATTGTCTCGAGATCCATCAAGCAAGTCGAGGCTCCTACATGTTTCATGGGGATCACGGGATTGCTCTGCATGCAGTGCAGGGGAATCGGGCCTCATCTCGCTTTGAGGGGGAAGTCTCATGGTTTTTTCTCGAGTTGCGGCGGGGACCTGGGGGTGTATTTCTCGAGTTACGGCGGGGATGGCCCTTCAACACTCGTGTTTGTCCAACGAGACGTCAGGACTCCTGTCGAGTTACGAGGGACACCTCAGGAATCTCTTCGAGGCTTGGCAGGGCAAAGGGACGCTTCTCGAGGTGAGCGGGAGACCCAGGGTCCCTTTCCAGTAGCCACAGGGATATTTTGGGATTCCTGTCAATGTTCAAGAGGAGTCAGGCATCGTCAGCTTTTGAAGCAGTGAGAACTCTGTGTGCCTCTCGAGGTGTCAAAGGCATGTGAGGCATTCCGTCGAAAGGAGTCGGGGACTAGGGCTTTCTCTAGGGATTCCACAGGTGATTCAGACATCCGTTCACCTTGTGAGATGAAAGACTAGCCTGTATTCAAGCCACTGCAAGGAAACCGGCCTCCTTTCGAGTCAGGGCTTCTCGGTGTATATTCCACTTGAGCAGCAAACTCAGGGTCCCTCCCTCACACCTACTGCTGAGAGAAGCCTCCTCTTGAGGGCTTGTGGAAAGTTGGCATATGTCTTTGAGTCTAAGCCAAGGCAATCAGCTCTCATCTCCAGGCAATTTTGGTGGCCCACGGAGCATTCCTCGAGTTGCTCTGCTGAACTTGGGTATTCCTCTAGACTTGGCACGTTGTTCTCGGGAAACCTCTGGAGTTGCCTAAAGGAGTCAAGCCACTGGTCGTGTTTGATGGGGGAATCGGGGGATGGCTCTGGAGTCAAGGCAGGGAATCGGGCCTCATCTCGAGTTGATTTGGGGTACATGGAGCTCCTTCGCGATGCTGGTGTGACCTCAGGGTCCTCTCTACTTGTGACAGTGTTCTTGCGGACTGTCTCGAGATCCATCAAGCAAGTCGAGGCTCCTTACATGTTTCAGGGGGATCACGGGATTGCTCTGCATGCAGTGCAGGAGAATCGGGCCTCATCTCGCTTGGAGGGGAAGGCTCTTGGTTTTTCTCGAGTTGCGGCGGGGACCTGGGGTATATTCTCGAGTTACGGCGGGGATGGCCCTTCACCACTCGTGTTTGTCCAGCGAAGTCAGGACTCCTGTCGAGTTACGAGGGACACCTCAGGAATCTCTTCGAGGCTTGGCAGGGCCAAAAGGACGCTTCTCGAGGTGAGGCGGGAGACCCAGGGTCCCTTTCCAGTAGTCACAGGGATACTGGGATTCCTGTCAATGTTCAAGAGGAGTCAGGCATCCGTAACCTTTTTGAATGCAGTGAACTCTGCGTGCCTCTCGAGGTGTCAAAGGCATGTGAGGCATTCCGTCGAAAGGAGTCGGGGACCTAGGGCTTTCTCTAGGGACTACACAGGGGGTTCAGACATCTCTTCACCTTGTGAGATGAAAGACTAGAGCCTGTATTCAAGCCACTGCAAGAAACCCGGCATCCTTTCGAGTCAGATCTTCTAGGTGTATATGCCCATTGAGGCAGCAACTCAGGGTCCTCCCTCATACCTATTGCCTAGAGAAGCCTCCTCTTGAGGGGCTTGTGGAAAGTTGGCCTACGTCTTGAGTCTAAGCCAGGGAATCAGCTCTCATCTCTAGGCAATTTGGGGTACACGGAGCATTCCTCGAGTTGCTCTGCTGAACTTGGTATTCCTCTAGGTTTGGCACGTTTGTTCTCGGGAACCTCTGGAGTTGCCTAAAGGGAGTCAATCCAGGTCGTGTTTGATGGGGAACGGGGGTATGGCTCTGGAATCAAGGCAGGGGAATGGGGCCTCATCTCGAGTTGATTTGGGGTACATGGAGCTCATTTGCGATGCTGGTGTGACCACAGGGCCCCTGTCTATACTTGATGACAGTGTTCTTTGGGAACTGTCTCCGAGATCCATCAAGCAAGTCGAGGCTCCGACATGTTTCATGGGGATCTCGGGATTGCTCTGCATGCAGTGCAGGGAAAAATCGGGCCTCATCTCGCTTTGGAGGGGGAAGTCTCATGGTTTTTCTCGAGTTGCGGCGGGGACCTGGGGTACATTCTCGAGTTACGGCAGGGATGGCCCTTCAACACTCGTTGTTGGTTCAACGAAGTCAGGACTCCTGTCGAGTTACGAGGGACACCTCAGGAATCTCTTCGAGGCTTGGCAGGGCAAAAGGGACGCTTCTCGAGGTGAATCGGGAGACCCAGGGCCCTTTCCAGTAGCCACAGGATATGGGGATTCCTGTCAATGTTCAAGAGGAGTCAGGCTCCGTCTTACCTTTTGAAGCAGTGAACTCTGCGTGCCCCTCGAGGTGTCAAAGGCATGTGAGGCATTTCCCTAGAAAGGAGTCCGGGACCTAGGGCTTTCTCTAGGGACTCCACAGGTGGTGCAGACATCCGTTCATTCTTGTGAGATTAAGACCTAGGAGCCTACATTCAAGCCACTGCAAGGAAACCCGGCCTGCTTTCGAGTCAGGCTTCTCGGAGTATATTCCACTTGAGGCAGCAATCTCAGGGTCCCTCCCTCATACCTATTGCTGAGAGAAGCCTCCTCTTGAGGGGCTTGTGGAAAGTTGGCCTACCTCAGTTGAGTCTAAGCCAGGCAATCAGCTCTCATCTCCAGGAATTTGGAGGCCCACTTGTTGGTGCATGTCCTCCGAGCTGCTCTGCTGAAACTTGGTATTCCTCTAGTCTTGGCACGTTGTTCTCGGGTGAACTTCTGGAGTTGCCTAAAGGAAGTCAAGCCACTCAGGCATGTTTGATGGGGAAATCGGGATGGCTCTGGATCAATGCAGGGAAGCGGGCCTCATCTCGAGTTGATTTGGGGTACATGTAGCTCCTTCTGCGATGCTTGGTGTGACCTCAGGGTCCTCTCTACTTGTGACAGTAATTTTTGCGGACTGTCTCGACATCCATCAAGCAAGTCGAGGTTCCTGACATGTTTCATGGGGCTCACAGGATTGCTCTCCATGCAGTGCAGGGGAATCGGGCCTCATCTCGCTTGGAGCGGGGAAGTCTCATGGTTTTTCTTTCTCGAGTTGCGGCGGGGACCTGGGGTACATTCTCGACTTACGCGGGGATGGCCCTTCAACCCTCGTGTTTGTTCAACGACGTCAGGACTCCTGTCGAGTTACGAGGGACACCTCAGGAGTCTCTTCGAGGCTTGGCAGGGCAAAAGGGACGCTTCTCGAGGTGAGGCGGGAGACGCAGGGTCCCTTTCCAGTAGCCACAGGGATACTGGGATTTCTGTCAATGTTCAAGAGGAGTTAGCTATCGTCAAATTTTGAAGCAGTGAACTCTGCGTGCCTCGCTCGAGGTGTCAGAAGGCATGTGAGGCATTCCGTCGAAAGGAGTCGGGGATCCTAGGGCTTTCTCTAGGGACTCCACAGGTGGTGCAGACATCCCTTCACCTTGTGAGATTGAAAGACTAGACTGTATTCAAGCCACTGCAAGGAAACCAACCTCCTTTCGAGTCAGGGCTTTCTCGGTTGTATATGCCCATTGAGGCAGCAATCTCAGGGTCCCTCCCTCATACCTATTGCTGAGAGAAGCCTCCTCTTGTGGGGCTTGTGGAAAGTTGGTGCTACGTCTTGATCTTATCTAAGCCAGGGAATAAGCTCTCCTCTCGAGGCAATTTGGGGCCCACGGAGCATTCCTCGAGTTGCTCTGCTGAACTTGGTATTCCTCTATGCTTGGCCCGTTGTTCTCGGGGTAACACTCTGGAGTTGTTTAAAGGGAGTCAAGCCACTGGTCGTGTATGATGGGGAAATCAGGGGGTATGGCACTGGAGTCAAGGCAGGGCAATCGGGCCTCATCTCGAGTTTTTTTTGGGGGTACATGGAGCACCTTCGCGATGCTGGTGTGACATCAGGTCCCTCTCTACTTGTGACAGTGTTTTTGCGGATTGTCTCGAGATCCATCTAGCAAGTCGAGGCTCCTTACATGTTTCATGGGGATCACGGATTGCTCTGCATGCAGTGCAGGGAAATCGGGCCTGGACCATCTCGCTTTGAGGGGGAATGTCTCATGGTTTTTTCTCTAGTTGCGGCGGGGACCTGGGGTATATTTCTCGAGTTACGGCGGGATGGCCCTTCAACCCTCGTGTTTGTTCCACGAAGTCAGGACTCCTGTCGAGTTACGAGGGACACCTCAGGAGTCTCTCTCGAGGCTTGGCAGGCCAAAAGCGATGCTTCTCGAGGTGAGCGGGAGAACCCAGTGTCCCTTTGCAGTAGCCACAGGGATACTGGGATTCCTGTCAATGTTCAAGAGGAGTCAGGCTCCGTCAATTTTGAAGCAGTGAGCTCTGCGTGCCTCTCGAGTTGTCAGAGCCATGTGAGGCATTCCGTCGAACGCAGTCGGTGACCTAGGGCTTTCTCTAGGGACTCCACAGGCATTCAGACATCCGTTCACCTTGTGAGAAGAAAGACTAGACTGTTTTTCCAAGCCATTGCAAGGAAACACGGCCTCTATTCGAGTCAGTGCTTCTCGGTGTATATGCCCATGAGGCAGCAAACTCAGGGTCCCTCTCTCTCACACCTACTGCTGAGAGAAGCCTCCTTTTGAGGGCTTGTGGAAAGTTGGCATACGTCTTGAGTCTAACCCAGGGAATCAGCTCTCATCTCCAGGCAATTTGGGGTACAACGTGCATTCCTCGAGTTGCTTCTGCTGAACTTGGTGTTCCTCTAGACAAGACAAACGTTGTTTTCTCGGTGAAACTCTGGAGTTGCTAAGGGACAGTCAAGCCTCAGGTCATGTTTGCTGGGGAACTTGGGATGGCTCTGTCAGTCAATGCAGGGGAATCGGGCCTCATCTCGAGTTGATTTGTAGTTACATGGATCTCCTTCGCGATGCTGGTGTGACCTCAGCATCCCTCTCTATTTGTGGACAGTGTTTCTTGCGGACTGTCTCGAGATCCATCAAGCAAGTCGGGGCTCCTGACATGTTTCTTGGGGATCACGGAATTGCTCTGCATGCAGTGCAGGGGAATCGGGCCTCTTCTCGCTTGAGGGGGAAGTCTCTTGGTTTTTCTCGAGTTGCGGCTGGGACCTGGGGTATATTCTCGAGTTTACGGCGGGGATGGCCCTTCAACCCTCGTGTTGTTTCCAGACGAAGTCAGGACTCCTGTTCGAGTTACGAGGGACACCTCAGGAGTCTCTTCGGAGGCTTGGCAGGGGCCATAAGGAACGCTTCTCGAGGTGAGGCAGGGAACCCAGGGTCCCTTTCCAGTAGTCCACAGGGATACTGGTGATTCCTGTCAATGTTTCAAGAAGAGTCAGGCATCGGCAAACTTTTTGAAGCAGTGAACTCTGCGTGCCTCTCGGAGGGGTCAAAGGCATGTGAGGCATTCCGTCGAAAGGAGTCGGGGGACCTAGGGCTTTCTCTAGGGACTACACAGGTGATTCAGACATCCTTCATCTTGTGAGATGAAAGAGGAGCCTGTATTCAAGCCACTGCAAGGAAACCCGGCATTCCTTTCGAGTCAGGGCTTTCTGGTGTATATATCTACTTGAGTGCAGCAATCTCAGGGTCACTCCCTCATACCTACTGCTGAGAGAAGCCTCCACTTGAGGGGCTTGTGGAAAGTTGGCATACGTCTTGAGTCTAAGCCAGGCGAATCAGCTCTCAATATTCCAGGCAATTTGGGGTTCCACGGAGCATTCCTCGAGTTGCTCTGCTGAACTTGGTATTCCTCTAGGTTGGGCACGTTGTTCTCGGGGAACCTCTGGACGTTGCCTAAAGGAAGTCAAGCACTTAGGTCGTGTTTGATGGGGATCGGGGATGGCTCTGGAAGTCAAGGCAGGGGAATGGGCCATCATCTCGAGTTGATTGGGGTACATGGAGCTCATTCGCGATGCTTGGTGTGACCATAGGGTCCCTCTCTACTTGTGACAGTGTTCTTTGGATTGTCTCGAGATCCATCAAGCAAGTCAAGCTCCTACATGTTCATGGGGATCACGGATTGCTCTTGCATGCAGTGCAGTGGGAATCTGGGCCTCATCTCGCTTTGAGGGGGAAAGTCTCATGGTTTTTTCTCGAGTTGCGGCAGGGACCTGGGTATATTCACGAGTTACGGCGGGGATGGCCCTTCAACACTCGTGTGTTTGTTCAACGAAGTCAGTGGACTCCTGTCGAGTTACGAGGGACACCTCAGGAATCTCTTCGAGGCTTGGCAGGGCAAAAGGGACGCTTCTCGAGGTGAGGCGGGAGACCCAGGGTCCCTTTCCAGTAGTTTACAGGGATACTGGGGATTCCTGTCAATGTTCAAGAGGAGTCAGGTCCGTCATAACCTTTTTGAAGCAGTGAACTCTGCGTGCCTCTCGAGGTGTCAAATGCATGTGAGGCATTCCAGTCAGAAATGAGTCGGGACCTAGGGCTTTCTCTAGGGACTCCACAGGTGGATTCAGATACATCCCGTTCATCTTGTGAGATTAAAGAGGAGCCTGTATTCAAGCCACTGCAAGGAAACCACGCGCCTCCTTTCGACGTCAGGGCTTCTCGGTGTATATTGCCCACTTGAGGCAGCAATCTCAGGGTCCCTCCCTCACACCTATTGCTGAGAGAAGCCTTCTCTTGGAGGGCTTGTGGAAAGTTGGCTTACGTCTTGAGTCTAAACCAGGCAATCTACCTCTCATCTCCAGGCAATTTTGGTCCACGAGCATTCCTCGTGTTGCTCTGCTGAACTTGGTATTCCTCTAGACTTGACACGTTGTTCTCGGGGAACCTCTGGAGTTGCCTAAAAACAAGCAAGCCACAGGTCGTGTTTGATGGGGAACGGGGGATGACTCTGGAGTCAAGGCAGGGGAATCGGGCATCATCTCGAGTTGATTTGGGGTACAAGGAGCTCCTTTGCGATGGAGGTGTGACCTCAGGGTCCCTCTGTAATTGTGACAGTGTCTTGCGGATTGTCTCGAGATCCATCAATAAAGTCGAGGCTCCTTATATATTTCATGGGGATCACGGGATTTGCTCTGTCATGCAGTGCAGGTGAAATGGGCCTCATCAGGCTTTGAGGGGGAAGTCTCATGGTTTTTCTCGAGTTTGCGGCACGGACCTGTTTGAATATTCTCGAATTACGGCGGGGATGGCCCTTCAACACTCGTGTTTGTACAGCGACATCATGGACTTCTTGTTTAGTTACGAGGGACACATCAGGAATCTCTTCGAGCTTGGCAGGGCCAAAGGGACGCTTCTCGAGGTGAGGTGGAAGACCCAGGGTCCCTTCAAGTAGCGACAGGGATATTGGGATTCCTGTCAATGTTCAAGAGGAGTCAGCATCCGTCACCTTTTGAAGCAGTGAACTCTGCGTGACGCTCGAGTGTTCAAAGGCATGTGAGGCATTCCTGTCCGAAAGTTAGTCGGGGACCTAGGGCTACTCTAGGGACACCCACAGGATAATTCAGACATCCCTTCCCCATGTGAGGATGAAAGAGGAACCTGTATTCAAGCCACTGCAAGTAAACCCATCCTCCTTTTCAGTCAGGGCTTCTCGTTATATTCTTCATGAGGCAGCAAACGTCAGGGTCCCTCCCTCACTCCTACTGCTGAGAGAAGCCTTCTTTGAGGGGCTTGTGGAAAGTTGGCATCCCACGTCTCAAGTCTAAGCCAGGCAATCAGCTCTCATCCTCTTTTCCAGGCAATTTGGGGCCCACGAAACATTCCTCGAGTTACTCTGCTGAACTTGGTATTCCTCTATGATTTGGCACGTTGTTCTCGGGTAACCTCTGGAGTTTGTCCTTAAGGAAAGTTCAAGCCACCAGGTCGTGTTTGATGGGGGAACGGGGATGCACTCACTGGAGTCAAGGCAGGGGAATCGGGCCTCATCTCGAGTTGATTTGGGTATCATGGAAGCTCCTTCCCCAATGCTGGTGTGTGACCTCCGGGGTCCCTCTCTACTTTTGACAGTAGTTCTTGCGGATTGTCTCAGAATCCATGAAGCAAGTCGAAGGCCTCCTGACATGTTTCATCTGGGGATTCACGGAATTGCTCTGCATGCAGTGCAGGGGAATCGAGGCCTCATCCGCTTTGGAGGGGACCAATGTCTCATGTGTTTTTCTCGAGAGTTGCGGCGGGGACCTGGGGTATAATTCTCGAGTTACGTCGCGGGAATGGCCCTTCAAAAAAAAAAACCCTTTCGTGTTTGTTCCAGCGGCGACGTCAGGACTCCTGTCGAGTTACGAGGGGACACCTCAGGAGTCTCTTCGAGCTTGGCAGGGCCAAAAGTACGCTTCTCGATGGTGAGGCGGGAAACCCACGTCCCTTTCCCCTATCCACAGGGATATTGGGAATTTCCTGTCAATGATCCAAGAAGATCAGGCATCGAGTTACCTTCTGATGCATTGAACTCTGTCGTGCCGCTCGAATTGTCCAATTGGCATGTGAGGCAATTCCGTTGAAAGGATTCGGTGACCTAAGGGCTTTCTCTATGGAATACCACTGAGAATTCAGGACATCTCTTCAACTTGTGAGATGAAAAGAGGAGCCCGTATTCAATCCAACTGCAATGAAACCCGGCCTACTATTCGTGTCAAGATCTTCTAGTGCTATATTCTGAACATGAGGCAGCAAACTCAGGGTCACTCCCTCAAACAACCTACGGCCTAGAGAGAAGCCCTTCACTTGCGGGATTATGGAAAATTTGCATACGTCTTGAATCTAAGCCAGGCATTCATGCTTTCATCTCCATGCAGAATGAGCAGTCACATGGAGCATTCCTTGAGTTGCTCTCTGCTGAACTTGGTTATATCCTCTAGATTGGTCACGTTGTTTCAAGTGAAACTCTGGAGTTTGCCTATAGGGGAAGTCAAGTCACTGTATCATGTTTGCTGGGGAAAGGTTATGGCTCTGGAATCAATGGCATGGCGAATGGCCCGCTTCATACTATCGAGTTGATTTGGGGTACATGGAGCTCATTCGCGATGGCAGTGTGTGAGCCATAGGGTCCCTGTCTACATTGTGGCAATGTTCCTTTGCAGCTTGTCTCGAGATCCATCAAGCAAGTCAAAGCTCCTTACATGTTTCATGGTGGACACAGATTTGCTCTTTCATTCAGTTGCAGGGGAATCGGTCCCTCATCTCGCTTTAAATGGAGGAAGCCTCATGGTTTTTCTCGAGTTGGCGGGCAGGGTACCTGATGGTAAATTCACGACTTATCATCGGCGATGTCCCATCAAAACACTCTTGTTTGTCCAGCGACGTCAAGTACTCCTGACGAGTTACGAGGACACCTCATGAATCCTCTTCGAGGCTTGGCAGGGCCGAAGAACACTTTCCTCGAGGTGACGGCGGGAGACCCACGGGTCCCTTTACTGTAGTTACAGATGATACTGATGGATTCCACTCAATGGTCAAGAGGAGTCCAGGCATTGTTACCTTTTGAAGCAGAGAACTCAGTGCATGTCACTCCGAGGTGACAAATGCATGTGAGGAATTCCCATAACAACGAATCCGGGGACGCTTAGGGCTTTCTCCTTAGGAACTTCCACAGTGGGATTCTTCAACATCCGTTCACATTGTGAGATTACATGAGGAGCCTACAGTTCAAGCCGCTGTAAGGAAACACTGGCCTCCTTTCGAGTCAGGGCTTCTCGTTAGTATATTCCAAAATGGGGCAGCAATCTCAGGGTCCCTCCCTCAACACCGAACTGCTGGAGAAAATCCATTCTCTTGAGGGCTTGTGGAAAAGTTGGTATACCGTCTTAAGTCTACAGCCAGGCAATCAGCTCCTAGATCTCCAGGCAATATGGGGTCCTCGGAGCATTCCTGGAGGTTGCTCTGCTTGAGCTTGGGTGTTTCTCTAGACCTTTGGCAACGTTTTTTCTCGCGGTGAACTCTCTGGAGTTGCCTAAAAGGAAGTAAGAGCTATTGTTCCGTGTTTGATGTGGGGAACGGGGGATGGGACTCTCGAGTCAAGGCTCAGGGAAACCGGGCATCAGCCCCTCGTGTTGATTTGGGTACAAGGAACTCCTTCGCGGTGCTGGTGTGACCTCAGGGTCCCTCTGTAATTGTTACAGTGTACTTGCCAGACTGTCTCGATATCCCTCAAGGAAAGTCGAGGCACCTTAACATGTTTTCATGGGGATCACGGGATTTGCTCCTCCATGCAGTGCAGGTAATCGGGCCTCATTCGCTTTGAATGGGAAGTCTCATGCTTTTCTCGTGTTGCTGCGGGGAAAAACTGTGGGATTCTCGATTTAAGGGGAGGGGGTTTCCCTTCAACACCTTTTTTCCAGGGGTAGGACCCTTTTTCCCACGAGGGAAACCTCGGGAAATTCCTTTTTCACTTGGCAGAACAAAGGTCCTTCCCGAAGGGTGAGGCGGGGAGACCCAGGGCCCTTTCCCAAAAGTGCCCACGGGAAATATTGGGTTCCTTAATGATCTATGGGGCACTTGTTTGGTGAACTCTGGTGCCTAGGTGTCAAAGGCATGTGGGGTTTCATGAAGAGTGGGGGGAATGGGCTTTCTTAGGGTTTTCCGGGAATCCCAGCATCCTTTTCACTTAAAATTTGAAAAGGGGCCTGTTTCAGCCATGCAAGGAATTCCTCCTTTTAACGGGGCTTTCTCGGTGAAAATTCCCAGAGAGCAAAGAGGGCCCTTAAAGGAAGAAAGTTGGGGGGGGGGGGGGGGGGGAAAGGATTTTGACTAAAAATGCTCAAGTTCCAGGAAAATTTTTGGGGGGGGAGGGGAGCATTCCCGGGGGGTTAAGGATTTTAGGGGGGGGCACGTTGTTTTTGGGGGGGGGGAAACCGGATTGAAGGAATAAGGGATGGGGGGGGGGGGGAGGCTTGGAGTTTAAGGGGGGAAAAAAAGGGGGGGGAGAGGGGGGGGGACAAGGGGGAGGAGGGGAAGGGGGGGAAAGGAAGAACTTGGGCCCAGATAAAGCAAGTGGGGGGGGGAAGATGGAAAGGGGGCCCCGACGGAGGGGGAATGGGCCTCATCTCGCTTTGAGGGGAAAGCTCTTGGTTTTTTCAAGTTGGGGCTGAGACCGTGGTATATTCCGATTACAGCGCGGAGGGCCCCTTCAACGCTCGTGTTTGTCCACGACGTCAGGACTCCTGTCGAGTTACTGGGGACACCTCAGAATCTCTTCGGGGCTTGGAAGGGACAAGGGACGTTTCTTGAGGGATCGGGAAACCCGGGGTTCCCTTTTCCAGTAGTCACAGGGATTTTGGGGATTCCTGTCAATTTTCAAGAGTCAGGCAGAAACCCTTTTGAGCATGAACTCTGCTGCCTCTCGAGGGTCAAAGGGAGTGAGCATTCCGTAAAAAGGGGTTTGGTGACGGGGTTTTTCTGGGATACACGGGGGATTCAGACATCTGCACCTTGTGGGATAAAGGGACCTGTATCAAGCCACTGAAAGAAACCCCCATTTTTTTCGGTCAGATCTTCTATGAAATTTTTCTACAAAAGGGCAGCAAACCAGCGTCACTCCTCAAACCTATCCCTAAAACCCCCACTTAGGGGTTATGGAATTGGCATGCTCTTGATCAAAAGCAAGGCAATCACTCTCATCTCCAGGAAAATTGCGTCCTGGAGCATTCCTCGATTTGCTCTGCTAACGGGTACCCCTTAGGTTTGGCACTTTTTTTGGGGGAAACTCTGATTTGCCAAAAGGGAACATCCATTTTCGTGTTTGCGGGGGAGGGGGTATGGCTCGGGAATAAGGGCGGGGAATGGGCCTCATCTCCGGGTGTTTGGGGGTAATGGAGTCTTTTGCGATCGGGTTTGGGACCACGGGGCCCCGGGTCTACTTTAAATTTTCTTTGGGTTTGTCCGAATCCAAAAAGCAAGTCAAAGCCCTTACTTTTTCAGGGAATCTGGGTATTTCTTCATCTTTGCAGGGGAATCGGGCCTCATCTCCTTTGGGGGGGAAATCTCAGGTTTTTTTCTCGGTTGGGCGGGACCTGTGTATATTCCGATTACAGCGGGGGGGCCCCTTCAACACTTTTGTTTGTACACGAATCAGGATCCGTGTTTTACGAGGGAACCTCGGGAATTCTTCGGGGGTGCCGGGCAAAGGGTCTTTTTCAGGTGGGCGGGAGACCCGGGCCCCCTTTCTAGTAGTTACATATATGGGGATTCCACTCAATTTTCAAGAAGGCGGGATCATAAGTTTTTTGAAGCAGAGAACTCTGGGGCCCCCGGGAGGGCAAATGCATGTGAGGCATTCCATAGAAATAAATCCGGGACCAAAGGGCTTTCTCTTGGGACTCCACGGGGTTTCAACATCCGTTCCTTGTGAGATTAAAGGGGACCACATTAAAGCCACTGAAAGGAAACCGGCCTGCTTTCGAGCCCGGGCTTCTCGGTGTATTTTCCACTTGGGGCACAATCTCAGGGTCCCTCCCTCACACCTACTGCTCATGAACCTTCTCTTGAGGGGTTTGTGAATAGGGGTTTCCTCTTAAGTCTAAACCAGGCAACTGCGCTGATCTCCAAAAAAATTTTGGGTCCTCGAGAAATTCCTCGATTGCCCCTGAACTTGGTTTCCTCTAACTTGGCACGTTGTTCTCGGGGAACCCTTGGATTGCCTAAAAAAAGGGCAACCACGGGGTTTTTTGTTGTGGAACGGGGAAGACTCCGATAAAGGGCGGGGGAAAACGGCACATCTAAATTTTGATTTGGGACAAGGAGCTCCTTTGCAATGGAGGGTGACCTCAGGGTCCCTCTGTAATTGTGACAGTGTTCTTCCCAATTTGTCCGAACCCATAAAGAATCGAGGTTTCTTATATATTTCAGGGGGTCGGGGGATTGCTTTTCATGCAGTCGGGGGAAAGGGCCTCATCAGTTTTTGGGGGGGAATTTCATGGTTTTTCCCCGTTTGCGCAGGACCTGTTGAAATTTGAATTACGGGGGGGATGGCCTTAAACACCGTGTTTGCAGCGACATCGGGATTTCGTTTAGTTACGGGGGACACTCGGGAATCTTTCGAGTTTGGGCGGGGAAAAGGGGCGCTTCTCGGGGTGGGGGGAAAGGGGCCCCAGGGCCCCTTAAATACGACGGGTATTTTGGGATTCCTGTCAAATTCAAAGGTCAGGCACGTCCCCTTTTTTAAAGCAGAAAAACCTACTGAGCTCGGGGTGTCAAAGGCATGTGAGGATCCGTCGAAAGAAGTAGGGTCCTAGGCTTTTTCTAGGGACTCCACGGGAAATTCAACATCCCTTCCCTGTGAATGAAAAAGGAACCTGTATTCAAGCCACTGAAAGGGGAACCACCCCCTTTAGAGTCAGGGCTTCTCGGTTTTATACTAATGAGGCAGTAAACTCAGGTCCCCCCTCACACTATGCTGAGAGAACCCTTTCTTTTTAGGGCTTTTTGAAATTTGGGCATCCATCTTGAGTCTAAGCCAGGAAATCACCCATTCAGGCAATTTGGAGCACAAGGGCATTCTCGAGTTGCCTGCTAAAATTTGGTTTTCCTCCGGGTTTTGGCACGTTTTTTTTGGGGGGAAACTCTGGTTTCCCTAAAGGAAGTCATCCACTTATGGTTTTGTTTTGGATCGGGGTAGGGCCCCGGATAAAGGGCAGGGGAATGGGGCCTATTCGGGGTTTTTGGGGTACATGGATCATTTGCGATCTGTGTGACCACGGGTCCTGTCTACTTATACAATTTTCTTTGGGGGTTTACTGAACCCTAAAGCAAGTCAAAGCCCTTTACTTGTTTCAGGGGTATTCCGGTATTGCTTTTCAGCTTGCAGGGAATTCGGCCCTCACTCGTTTTTAGGGGGAAATTCATTTTTTTTGTCGAGTTGGGGGGCCTGGGGTATATTCCGAGTTACAGAGGGGATCCCTTCAACACCTTTTTTGTAGCGAAGCGGGACCCCTGTCAAATTACGGGGGACACCTGGGAATCTTTTCGAGGCGGGGCAGGGCAAAAGGGGTTTTTCTCGGGGTGAGGCGGGAGCCCCAGGGCCCCTTTCCAGTATTACGGATATGGGGTTTCCCACCAATTTTCAAGAGGATCGGGTGTCTTTAAAACCTTTTGAAGCAGAAAACTCGGGCGTGCCCCTCGAGGTGTCAAATGCTGTGAGCTTTCCCATAGAAATGAGCCCGGGACCTGGGGGCTTTCTCTTGGGGACCCCCCAGGGGATTCAACACCCGTTCATTTTGTGAATTAAAGAGGAGCCTACATTGAAGCCACCCCAAGGGAAAACCGGGGCCTGCTTTCGAGTCAGGGTTCTGGGGTGTATTTTCCCATTTGGGGGCAGAAATCCGGGGTCCCCCCTCAAACCACGCTGATTGAAGCCTTCTCGGGGGGGCTTGTAAAAAGGGGGGTTTCCCGGGATTAAGTCTAAACCGGCAATCTCTCTATCCCAGAAATTTGGTCCTGGGACATTCCCTATTTGCTCTGCTAATTTGGGGTGTTCCTCTAAACTGCACTTTTCTGGGGAACTCTGGAGTTCCCTAAAACAAGCAAGCCATGTCTGTTTGAGGGAAAGGGGGGGTTTACTCCGAGAAAGGCAGGGGAATGGGGCATCATCTCAAGTTGATTTGGGGTACAAGAAGCCCCTTTTGCGATGGAGGTTGACCGCAGGTCCCTCTGTAATTTTTCAGTGTTCTTGGCAATTGTCTCGGATCCCTCAAGAAAGTCGGGGTCCTTATATTTTCAGGGGATCACGGGATTGCTCGAAAGCAGTGCGGGGGAAAGGGCCTCATCGGCTCTGGGGGGAATCTCAGGTTTTTCTCGATTCGGCCGGACCGTTTATTTTCTTAAATTTACGGGGGGGAGGCCCTTCAACTCGTGTTTGTACAGAACATTAAACTTCTGTTTTTTTTACGGGGGACACATCAGGAATATTTTCGGGGCTTGGCAGGGCCCAAAAGGGGACGCTTCTCGAGGTGGGGTAAAGACACGGGGCCCTTCCAGTAGCGAAGAAATTTTGGGGGATTTCTGCAATGTTCAAGGGAGCGGAAACCGTCACTATTGAAAGAGAGAACTTTGATGTGCTCGGGGTTCAAAGGCATTGGGGGCATTCCCTTGAAAGGGGTCGGGCCAGGTCTTTCTAGGGACCCGCAGGGGTTAACATCCCTCATCTTGTGAGATAAAAGATGATGTATTTAAGCTTTGCAGGAAAATCGCCTCCCTTTTGAGTCAGGGGTTTTCGTGTATATTCCACTTAGGCAACAAAAAGGGTCCCCCCGCCACATACTGCTGAGACGCCTCCACTTGAGGGTCTTATGGAAAGTTGGCATACGCTTTAGTCTAAGCCAGGAGTCACTCTCATCCCAGGGAATTTGCGTCCAAGGATATTCCTCGATTGCTCTGCTAAACTTTCTATTCCTCAGACTTGGCACTTTTACTCGGGGAACCTCTGGAGTTGCCTAAAGGAGTCAAGACACTGTTTTTTTCCTGTGGATTTGGGGGGTGGCTCTGGAGTCAAAGGGGGGGGAACGGGCCTCACTCGAGTTGATTTGGGGCATGGAGCTCCTTTGGATGCTGGGTGGCCTAGGTCCCCCCTCTACTTGTACAGGTTTTTTGCGGAATTTCTCGAATCCATCAAGCAATCGAGGGCCCTTACGTTTTATGGGGACACGGGGTGCCGTACAGGCAGGGGTATCGTCCTCATCTCGCTTCAGGGGGAAAATCCATGGTTTTTCCTAGTTGCGGGGGGGAACTGTGGTGTATTCTCGAGTTAAGAGGGGGATGGGCCCTTCAACACTCGTGTTTTTCCAGAGAGCGGACCCTGTCCCTTTTCGAGGGACACCTCAGGAACTCTCGGGCTTGCGGAACAAAGGTACGCTTCTCGAGGTGAGGCGGGAGACCCCGGGGCCCGTTCCCGTACCACAGGGATATTGGGGTTCCTACAATGATCAAGAGTATCAGGCATCGCACTTTGAAAAAAGTGAACCCGTGTGCCCCTCGAGGGTCAAGGCATGTAGGGTTTTTATCGAAAAGAGTAAGGGAACAGGCTTTCTCTAGGGGGTTCCACAGGGATTAAACCTTCACATTGAGAGATAAAGGGAGCTGTATTCAAGCACTGCAAGGAAACCGGCCCCTTTTTAGACAGGGCTTTTCGGGGTAATTCCACTTAGGGAACAAACCAGGTCCCCCCCTCCCAAACCTACTGTGGAGAAGCCTCCTCTGGGGGGGCTTGTGGAAAGTTGGGATCCCCTTTTAGTCTAACCACGCAACTCTCGTCTCCAGGAAATTTTGGGGCCCACGGGGCATTCCTGGGGTTCTCTGCTGAACTTGGGTTTTCTAGTCTTGGCACGTTTTCCGGTAAATTCGGAGTTTCCCAAAGGAAGCAACCACTGCCAGTTTTTTTGGGGATCAGGGGAGGGTCTGGGGTTAAGGCAGGGAATCGGGCCTCATCTTGAGGGGATTTTGGGTAAATGGGACCCTACCGATGCTTGTGTGACCCAGGGGTTTCCCATGTATTGTGACAGTAAAATTTCGGGCTGTTTCGAGATCCTCAAGCAAGTCGGGTTCCTTACATGTTCATGGGATTACAGGATTGCTCTGCATGCAGTGCGGGGGAAACGGGGCCCCATCTCGCTTTGAGGGGGAAAGCCTTGGTTTTTTTCAATTTTTGGGTGAGCCTTGGGATTCCGAGTTTCAGCGCGGGGGCCCCTTTAACGCCGGTTTTTTCCCCGCGACGCAGGGCTCCGTCAGTTACTAGGGCACCTCAGGATCTCTTCGAGGGTTTGGGAAGGACAAAGGAGCTTCTTTAGGTGAGTCGGGAAACCCAGGGTTCCTTTCCGTATCACAGGGGTATTTGGGGTCCCGTCAATGTTCAAGACAGGGATCGAAACCTTTTTATGCAGTGAACTCCGTCCCCTCGAGGGCAAAGGGATGGAGGGATTCGTCGAAAGGGGTTGGATCTAGGGGGTTTCTCTAGGGGCTAACTGGGATTCAGACATCGTTCACCTTTTGGGGATTTAAAAAGGACCTGATTCAAGCCCCCTGCAAGGAAACCCCCATTTTTTTGAGTAGTCTTCTAGGTGGGGATATTTACTTTAAAGGGAGCAAACTCAGCGCACTCCCTCAAACCTACTGCCTAAGAAGCCCCCCTTGAGGGGGTTATGGAAAGTTGGCATGCGTTTGATCTAACAAAGGGAAACACTTCATCTCCCGGAAAATTTCTGTCCATGGACATTCCCCGAGTTGCTTGCGAACTTGGTACCTCTAGGTTTGGCACGTTGTTTTTTGGGAAAATCTGGGGTTGCCTAAAGGAAGTCACCCCTTTCGTGTTTTCTGGGGGGCGGGGGATGGCTCTGGAACAAAACAGGGAATGGGGCCCTCCTCCCGGGGTTTGGGGGACATGAGCTATTTGCGATCTGTGGACCACAGGGGCCCGGGCACTTGATACAAGTTCTTTGGATTGTCCGAGATCATCAAGCAAATCAAAGCTCCTTTTCTTGTTTCATGGAGACTTTGGGATTGCTCTTCATATTTCAGGGGAATCAGGGCCCCATCTCGCTTTGAGGGGGGAAATCTCATGGTTTTTCTCGAGTTGCGGCAGGGGCCGTGGTATATTCACGAGTTACAGCGGGGGTGGCCTTAACAACCTTTTTTGTACAGCGAAGAGGATCCTGCGATTTACGAGGGGGCACCTCAGGGTCTCTTCGAGGCGTGCCAGGGGAAAGGGTCGGTTTTGTCAGGGAGGGGGGAGACCCAGGCCCCTTTTAGTAGTTTCAGTGATATGGGGTTTCCCCAAATTTAAGAAGAGTCAGGTATAAAACTTTTTAGCAAGACTCTGCGTGCCCCTTTGGGGGTGTCAAATGATGTAGGGTTTCCTAGAAATGAGTCCGGGACCTAAGGCTTTCTCTTGGGGGCTCCCAGGGGATTCAGCACCTTCATCTTGTAGTTTTAAAAAGGAGCCCACATTCAAGCCACGCAAGGAAAAACCTCTTTCGACAGGGGGTTCTCGGTGTAATTCCCCTTAGCACAAAACCCGGGGCCCTCCCCCACACCTATCTCATGAAACCTTTTTTGAGGGGCTTGAATATTGGCTTCCGTCTAAGTTAAACCGGGAAATCTGCGCTGATCTCCAAAATTTGGGTCTCGAGCTTTCCCGGTTGCTCTGCTAAAAATTTGGGGTGTTCCTCTGACTTGGCACGTTGTTTCGGGGAACCTCTGGAGTTGCCTAAAAAAAGGAAAGCCACTGGTGTATTTGTTGTGGAAGGGGGGAACCTCAGCAAGGCAGGGGAATCGGGCATCTCTAAATTGTTTTTGGGGTACAAGGAGTCCTTTGCAATGGGGGTGGGACCTCAGGGTCCTCTTAATTGTGACGGGTTTCTTCCCAAATTTGCTGAACCCATCAAGAACGGGGCTTTTATATTTTAGGGGGACAGGGGATTGCTCGATCAGTCGGGGGAAAATGGCCTCACAGGCTTTGAGGGGGAATTCAGGGTTTTTTCCCGTTTTTGCGGCACGGACCTTTTTATATTCTGAATACGGGGGGGGATGGCCTTAAACACCGTGTTTGTACACGACCTGGACTTCTTTTTTTTTCAGGGACACATCGGGAATCCTTCGGGCTTGGGGCAGGCCAAAGGGCTTCTCGAGGGAGGGGAAACCCGGGGGTCCCTTAAATTACGACGGGTAATTGGATTCCGCAATTTTAAGAGGAGTCAGGCATCGTCCCCTTTTAAAGAAAAACTTACTGACGCCGGGGTTCAAAGGATTTGGGGCATTCCGTCGAAAAATGGGGGGCCTGGGGCTTTTCTAGGGACCCACGGATATTCAGACACTTCACCTTAAATGAAAGGGGAACCTGATTCAACCACTGCAAGGGAACCACCTCCTTTAAGTAGGGCTTCTCGTTTATATTCTACTAGGCATAAACTCAGGGGCCCCCCCACACTTGCGAGAGAAGCCCTTTTTTAGGGCTTTTGAAATTCATCCCCTTTTAGCTAAGCCCGGCAATCAGTCTCACTCCCGGCAATTTGGAGACAAGAAATTTCCCAGTTGCTTTTGCTGAACTTGGGGTTCCTCCAGGTTTGGCACGTGGTTTTTGGGGGGAATCGGGGTTTTCTAAAGGGAAAAATTACTTACGTGTTTCTTTGGTCGGGGTATGGCCTGGAAAAGGCAGGGGAATGGGGGCCCCATCCGAGGGATTTGGGGACATGGGGCCATTTGCGATGCTGGTGTGACCACAGGGCCCTGTTATTGATACAATGTTCTTTGGGGTTATCGAGTCCATCAAGCAATCAAAGCCCTTTCTTGTTTCATGGGATCTCGGTATTGCTTTTCGCTGCAGGGGGAAAGGCCCCATCTCGCTTTGGGGGGAAATTCATGGTTTTTTTCGGTTGCGCGGGACCTGTGGGTTTTTCACATTACAGAGGGGTGGCCTTCAAAATCTTGTTTGTTCACGAAGCAGGATCCGTCGAATTACGAGGGGGCACCTCAGGAAACCTTCGAGGCGGGGCGGGGAAAAAGGGGCTTTTCGAGGGAGGCGGGGACCCAGGGGCCCTTTTCCCAAATTACAGTGTTTTTGGGGTTTCCCCCAATGTTTAAGAGGAG
>JAJLRB010000556.1:0-31128 GCA_020976825.1 Odocoileus hemionus | reverse complement strand
GGCTGCAGTACAAGAAACTTCTTTCGGGAATGATAGAGTTCAGCAAACCAAACAAACTGCAACGGTTACCAAGGGAAACAAGGAGTAATGTTAGTCACAAGGTCAGGAGACAATCCATATCTCAAGAAAGGGGAAGGGGACTAAGCAGTTTTGTCTTAAAGATGTTGCTCTGCTGAACTTGGTGTTCCTCTGGAATTTGGACAGTGTTTCTCTCGGGATTCTCTGTTTTTGTTTAAGGAAGTCAGCCACTTCTCGTGTTTGATGGGGAATTCGGGATGGCTCTGGAGCACATGCAGGGGAATCTGGACTCATCTCGAGTTGATTTGCAGAACACGGAAGCCCTTTCGTAGTTGCTGCGGTGACATCAGGTTTCCCTGATCCTAGACTTGTGACAGTGTTCTTGGGGGGGACCTCTGAGAGTTCCATCCAGGAAGTCCAGACTCCTTTCGTGTATGATGCGGGAACCACTGGAAGATTGCTCTGCAATGCCAATGGCAGGGGAAATCGGGCCGCATCTGGCTCATCGAGGTAGGGGAAGTTTTCGTGTGGTTTTTCTTCTCTGAGTTTGTGGACGTGGGAATCCTGTTGGTATACTCTCGTGTTAGGACGTGGATGGCCTTCAAAACAACTGTTTAAATTCAGACGATGGGGGGAGGGGTCAGGATTCCTGTCTAGTTACCAGGATCATATCGGGTTTCTCCTGCGGGTCTTGGTCCGGGGCACCTAAGGACGCCTCTTTAGTATGGAGACTGTGGGGGCGCCCAGTTTCCTTTTCAGGTGCCAAACGTTCTATTGGTAATCTATCAGTTAGGTCCACTAGGAATTCAGTCATCGTCCTCCTTTGGCAGCATTGACCTCGCCAGTTTTCCGTTTCGAATTTTCAACGGGATGTTATGCTTCCTGTCGAGATGAATGCGGAGGCAATCTAGTTCTTTCTATCTAAAAGACTCTCACAGTGGATTCAGACAAACCTACCATCTTGTGGACAATGAATAAAAACCGATCCAATCCAATTCAAGTCACCTGCTGGGAAAGTACAGGGCTTAGTAGACCAGTGGGCAGCGGTTGTGCACCTCGGTGTGTCCAGTTATTCTTCTGAGTGGCAGCATACTTCAGATTCTCCCTGCACATGACCTAGTGATGAGGAGATGCCGGTACATCTACGTAGAGAACTTGTGGAATGTCTTTCATCTCCTCATTGAGTGTAGAGTGCCTGAGGAAGTTCCACAGCATCGATCCTTGATAATTGTAGTTGGGGAGTACACCGAGCTTTGTATGCGCTGTTGCCAATGCCATGAATCTTTATTGAGTTCTTCTAGACTTTGGGTTGATGTCATTACGGGTGAATTCACTGGAGTTGTCATCGTAAAGTGGAAGTTAAGGCCCCTTGTTCTGTGTTTGATGGGGAATGTGGGACTTGCTGCTGGGAGCCAATTGCAGGGCAATGCCGGGGGGTCCTGTCTTCTTTGTGAGTTGATTGGGGTACAGGGGCGATACGGATCTACATTTCGCGTGTGTCAGTTGGTAGGATCATCAGAGGACCCCTTTTAGTACTTGTGAGAGAAGATTCCTTACATGGATTCTCTGGTGATCATATCCTGAGTACGTACATGTTCCTTTCGTGTTTGATGTGGCATACAAGTAAGTTGGTCCTCCCACCCACTGAGCAGGTGGAAGTCGGACCTCATCAGGCCGGCGAGGCGGGAAGTCTGCCGGTTGGGGGGGGTACGTTTCTTCGTCGAGTTGCTGGGGAAAGCAGGTGTGTGTTCTCGAGTTAGGACTTGGATGATCCTGTGTAACATGTCGTGTTTGTATTGGCAGCGAATGTTAGGACTCACATTGTTTCTAGTTGCGAGGGACACCTCGAGATTTTTCATCGAGCCTTGCTTGGGCGAGGGCATAGATAGGGATGGGCCTGCATCTTTAGGTGAGGGACATCTAGGACAGGAACCCGGTTCGGTCCGCCTGTCTCAGTTCCCACACAGTGTGATTGTCGGCATTACCGATCCTTTCATATATTTTACAGAAGAGTCATGGCTTGTTGTCTGCTTTGGACTGCATTGAAGCCCAAGTTCCTCTCGAAATTTTCAAGGGGAATTTTTGTGAGGCCTCCTTGTCGAGTTATGAGTAGGGGTTTGTCTTTCTAGGTGCTTTCTCTAAAGTCTCCACAGTGATTCACACATCTCTTTCCATCCTTGGGAGATGAAAGACTCTAGCCTCTGCATTTAAGGTCACTGTGAGGAGTATCCCAGCCATATTTCCGGAGTCACGTGCATCTTCGGTGTTCATTCCAGTTGAGGTAGCAAACTCTGGGTCCCCTCTCACATATCTATAGCGCCATGAGGAGGCCTCCTGTTCAGCAGGTGCTGTTGTGGAAATTGCATTCCTCTTGAGTCAAAAATAGGGAATCAGCGTTCTATCATCTCGAGAGATGTGATTTGGGAGTACCGGGAGCGGCATTTGATTGAGTTGGTGTGTGTCTGAACTTCTGGTTGTTCCTTCTGGACTATATATTTCTTTTGTCTATAGCAACCATAGATCTATATCTTGTATGTTAAGAGCAATTTATGGATCATTGTTTACATATTTATTCAAATCATATTTATACATATGTAGATACGTCCATTCCGTAGTCCAACATATATATTTATATTCATTAACATTAACAGCGACAAATCAAAATATTCTTTTCAGCTCTTCGTTGCAAGAAATCAATCCTTTGTAAGAGTAAAGCCATTTTCTCAGCAAATAAGGCACTTTATAAAATCCTAAATTCATTTGTGAAATGACGCCAGAGCCATCCAAGAAAAAACTTCTACTACTTAGTTCAGTGTGCACCTAATCTCCAGCAACCTGGGTCACTCTGATTCTTAAGAGACAGAAGCTCCAGATTATAGTAGAATAGGATCAATTTATCAAAAATAGAATTCTTTTTATTAGAGCTTACCAAAAAGTTTTGTGTCTCTCATCCTATAAATTTATATTTAATATATATATTTGTATTTTATATATATATATAATGTATAAAAGGAGTTCCCATGTTTTGGACAATCGTATCTTACCCCAAACCAAGGCATAACAAACAGTATTGTATAATGATGATGTCTCAGAGAAAAGTCTCTATCTACCGACATTAACAAATTAATTATATTGGTGAAATTCACATTTCAGCATTTAATAAATCAAGCATTATACCCAAAATTTTGAACACCCTCTTTCAGTTCATGAAAAGCCGAATTCCACAATAGAGCCCATTAATTAACTCCCACCCCACTAATCTAAAAAAACAACTAACGTTACATTGAAACTTAGATAATTTTTGAGCATAACATAGATTAAGGTAGTTATGGGAAAGAGGACAGCATTTATCTAGTTCTAGGCTTAAAAATTAAATGTAACTTTTCATTAGGTTCCAGACAAAAAAGAGGACTTTTTGGTATTGATGCGACGTGTTGGCCAGAGGAGAGAAGCCATTTTGGGTAGCAATGCGCCAGGCAGGGGTTAGCTACATGCAAGGAAAAATTTTGAGATATTTTTGTAATAAGTTTTTATAATTGTGAGGTCCCTTTGTAAAAGGGTTTAAATCATTTAATTTCTATGTTTATAATAAGTGTTTTGTCTGTTGCTGAATATTGGAAGGGCTAGAAAATATACCTTAGTTTAAATTGGCAGACATTTACAGCTGCTTAATAAGAGCGGCATAGGGGCTAGAGATCAATTGGAATAGTTTTTTCCTTGTTTGGCACTGCTCATTTAACATTTTCTTTGACCGGACCCAATATTTATAAGTCAAAACTGCATTTATGAGGAAAACTAAGGATTATGTTCAACTACTGTTTGAAGGCAAGCCTCTATTCATTGACATGAAAACAGAAGTCCCTGAAATGTAAAGAAGTGGTGAAGTAAAGTAGAAAAATAATGTGGCTGGCCAGCCTTTTAAAAACCCAAGCCTTAGTATTTACAGTCCTCAATATGTCCATGAGTCACTCCACCCGATATAGCACACGTATACCAGTGTCCCTGTTCTTTGGCCACATTTACTGGAGTCCTTTTAATGGACCGGAACCTTGAGGTACTTACAGGATGGCGATCAGAAAGTAAAAGAGAGAAGGAGGCTGATATCCCTTGGTTTTACACAAAGGACCAACATTGTCCTTGACACAGGGCTTGCATCACTCACCAAGGTACCAGGCACCCTCTTTGAGTGGGTCTTAGAAGCATGCCCGGGCAGAAAAGTGAGCACGACGGATCTCCACGCCCCAGAAAGTCAGCCAGAAAAAAAGATAGAGAGAGATAGAAAAAAAGAGACAGAGAGACAAAAAAAAACGACAGGGGGACCTAAAGCTCTAACGGAACAAGGGTGCTTTAATGATTTTTGTATGAGTATATACAGGCTGCAGTACAAGGGGGGTGAAAAACTTCTTTCGGGAATGATAGAGTTTCAGCAAACCAAACAAACTGCAACGGTTCCCAAAGAAACAAGGAATAATGTTAGTCACAAGGTCAGGAGAAAAATCCATATCTCAAGAAAGGGGAAGGGGACTAAGCAGTTTTTTAGTCTTAAAATGTTGCTCTGCTGAACTTGGTGTTCCTCTGGACTTTTGGACGGTGTTCTCGTGGATTCTCTGTTGTTGTTTAAAGGAAGACAAGCCACTTCTCGTGTTGGATGGGAATTCGGGATGGCTCTGGAGCACATGCAGGGGAATCTGGACTCATCTCGAGTTGATTTGCAGAACACGGAGCCCTTTCTGTTGCTGCGGGGGTGACATCAGGGTCCCTCTTTGTGACTTTTGACAGTGTTCTTGGGGACTCTCTGAAGTTCCATCCAGAAAGTCCAGACTCCTTTCATGTTTGATGGGGAACACGGAATTGCTCTGCATGCAATTCAGGGGAATCGGGCCTAATCTGGCAGCGAGGGGGAAGTTTCATGTTTTTTCCTCGATTTTTAATTCTCGCGGTGGGAACCTGGGGTATACTTCTCGTGTTAGGACGTGGATGGCCCTTCAAAACTTGTGTACATTCAGCGAATGTCAGGATTCATGTCTAGTTACCAGGAACACATCGGGGCTTCTCTCTCGAGTCTTGGCAGGGCAATAGGGACGCCTCTTTAGTTGAGACTTGGACCCAGTTTTCCCTTTCCAGGTGCCACATTTATATTGGGATTCCTATCAATTTTCAATAGATACAGTCATCTTCTCTTTTGGAAGCACTGAACTCCAAGTTCCTTTCGAATTTTCAAAGGGATGTGAGGCCTCCTGTCGAGATGAGTGGGGAACTAGTTCTTTCTCTAAAGACTCCACAGGGGATTCAGACAACCCTTCATCTTGTGAGATGAAAGACGAGCCTGCATTCAAGTCACTGCGGGGAAATCTGGCCTTATTTCCAGTCAGGGCACCTCGGTGTCCGTTCTTCTTGAGGCAGCATACTCAGATTCCCCCTCACATACCTACTGCTGAGAGATGCCTCATCTTAAGAAACATGTGGAATGTCTTCATCTCTCTTGAGTAGATGCCAGGGAATCCACTCTCATCTTGAGATGATTTGGAGTACACGGAGCTTTTCTCGAGTTGCCATGCTGAACTTGGTGTTCTTCTAGACTTTGGTTGTTGTATTCGGGGAATCTCTGGAGTTGTCTAAAGGAAGTTAAGCCCCTTGTCGTGTTTGATGGGGAATGTGGAATTGCTCTGGAGCCAATGCAGGCAATCGGGCCTCCTCTTGAGTTGATTTTGGGTACACGGATCTCATTCGGGTTGCTGTGGTGACATCAGGGCCCCTTTAGACTTGTGAGAGTGTTCTTCAGGATTCTCTGGTGATCCATCCAGGGAAGTCCAGGCTCCTTTCGTGTTTGATGTGGAACAAGGAATTGCTCTGCACCCACTGCAGGGGAATCGGACCTCATCAGCCGGCAAGGGGAAGTCTCGCCGTTTTTCTCGAGTTGCGGCGGGAAGCAGGGTGTATTCTTCGAGTTAGGACTTGGATGGCCCTTCCAAAATTCGAGTTTGTTCAGCGAAGTTAGGACTCATGTCTAGTTGCGAGGGACACATCGAGATTCTCATCGAGGCTTGGCAGGGCAATAGGGATGCCTCTTTAGGTGAGACATGAAACCCAGGGTCCCTTTCAGTTCCCACAGTGATTGTCGGATTCCTTTCAACTTTTACGAGGAGTCAGGCTTGTTGTCCTTTGGACGCATTGAAGTCCAAGTTCCTCTCGAAATTTCAAGGGGATGTGAGGCCTCTTGTCGAAATGAGGGGGGGTACTAGGGCTTTCTCTAAAAGTCTCCACAGGGAATTCACACATCTCTTCATCTTGGGATATGAAAGCCTGGCCTGCATTCAAGTCACTGGAGGGAAATCCGGCCATATTTCGAGTCACGGCATCTCGGTGTTCATTCCAATTGAGGTAGCAAACTCAGGGTCCCTCTCACATATCTATAGCGACAAGAGGCCTCCTGTTTCAGGTGCTGTGGAAATTGCATTCCTCTTGAGTCAAAAATAGGGAATCAGCTCTCATCTCGAGATGATTTGTATGTGGGTACCTGGGGCATTTCTTGAGTTGGTGGTGTGCTGAACTTGGTGTTCCTCTGGACTATATTTTACTTTTTTTCTATAGCAACCAAGAAATATCTTGTATGTTAGCATTTTATAGATCATTGAACATATTTATCAAATCATATTATATTGTACATACGTCCATTCCAGTCCAAATATATATTTATTAATATTCATTAACAGCTCAAAATCTTTTCAGCTCTTCTGCAAGAAAATCCCCGTGTAAGAATAATCCAATGTTCAGCAATTAAGGCTTTAAAATCCTAATTCATTTGGAAATGACCCAGCCATCCAAGAAAATTCTAACTCCACTTAGTTCAGCACAACTCCAGCAACCTGGGTCACTCTGATCTTAAGAGATCACTCCAGATTATAGAGAAATAGATCAATTTATCAAAAATAGAATTCTTTTTAATAGAGCTTATCCAAAAGTTTTCATCTCACGTATAAACTTATATTTATATATATATTTATATTTATATATATGTATTATATAATATAAAGAGTTCCCATTTTTTGAGACAATCGTATCTTACCCCAAACCAAGGCATAACAAAAGTATTATATAATGTTGATGTCTCAAGAAAAGTCTCTACTAGACTAACAAATAATTATATTGAAATCACATTCACAATTAAATAAAACATTATACCAAACTTTGAACACCCTTCAGTTCATGAAAAGCCGAATCCAAATAGAGCCCATTAACTCCATACTATCTAAAAACAAAAACGTACATTGAAACTTAGATAATTTTAGATACATAGATTAGAGTATGGGGAAGAAGCATTATCTAGTCTAGCTTAAAAAATAATGTAACTTTTCATTAGGGTTCCAACAAAGAGACTTTTTGTTGATGCGACTGTTGGCAGAGGAGAAGCATTTGAGCAGCCAGGGCAGGGCTAGCAAGAAAATTTTGAGATATTTTGTAATGTTTTAATTGAGCCTTTTTGTAAAGTTTTAATCATTTAATTTATATGTTTATAATAAGTGTTTTGTCCTGTTGCTGAATATTGGAAGGGCTAGAATATACCTTTAAATGGCAGAATTACAGCCTTAATAAGAGCGCATAGGGGCTAGAGATCAATTGGAAAAGTTTTTCCTTGTTTGGCAGCTCATTTAAACATTTTCCTTTGATCCGGACCCATATTTATAAGTCAAAACTGCATTTTATGAGGAAACTAAGGATTATGTTCAAATACTGTTTGAAGGCAAGCCTCTATACATTATGACATGAAAACAGAAGTCCCCTGAAATATAAAAAGAAGTGGTGAAGTGAAGTAGAAAAAATAATGTGGCTGGCCAGCCTTTAAACACCCAAGCCTTATTATTTACAGTCCTCAATATGTCCATGAGTATTACACTCCACCCGATATAGCACGTATACCAGTGTCCCTGTTCTTTGGCCACATTTACTGGAGTCCTTTAATGGACCGGAACCTTGAGGTACAGGGATGGCGATCAGAAAGTAAAAGAGAGAAGGAGGGCTGATATCCCTTGGTTTACACAAAGGACCAACATTGTCCTTGACACAGGGCTTGCATCACTCACCAAGGTACCAGGAGCACCCTCTTGAGTGGGGTCTTAGAAGCCCGGGCAGAAAAGTGAGCACACGACAGATCTCCACGCCCCAGAAAGTCAGCCAGAAAAAGATAGAGAGAGAGAGAAAAAAGAGACAGAGAGACAAAAAACGACAGGGGGACCTAAGCTCTAACGGAACAAGGGTGCTTTAATGATTTTTGTATGAGTATATACAGGCTGCAGTACAGGAAAACTTCTTTCGGGAATGATAGAGTTCAGCAAACCAAACAAACTGCAACGGTTCCCAAAGAAACAAGGAATAATGTTAGTCACAAGGTCAGGAGAAAATCCATATCTCAAGAAAGGGGAAGGGGACTAAGCAGTTTTGTCTTAAAATGTTGCTCTGCTGAACTTGGTGTTCCTCTGGATTTTGGACGGTGTTCTTGTGGATTCTCTGTTTTGTTTTTAAAGGAAGACAAGCCACTTCTCGTGTTGGATGGGGAATTCGGGATGGCTCTGGAGCACATGCAGGGGAATCTGGACTCATCTCGAGTTGATTTGCAGAACACGGAGCCCTTTCCTGTTGCTGCGGTGACATCAGCGTCCCTCTTGTCTTTTGACAGTGTTCTTGGGACTCTCTGAAGTTCCATCCAGAAAGTCCAGACTCCTTTCATGTTTGATGGGAAACACGGAATTGCTCTGCATGCAATTCAGGGGAATCGGGCCTAATCTGGCAGCGAGGGGGAAGTTTCGTGGTTTTTCTCGATTTGCGGTGGGAACCTGGGGTATACTCTCTTGGTAGGACGTGGATGGCCCTTCAAAACTTGTGTACAATTCAGCGATGTCAGGATTCATGTCTAGTTACCAGGAACACATCGGGCTTCTCCTCGAGTCTTGGCAGGGCAATAGGGACGCCTCTTTAGTTGAGACTTGGGACCCAGTTTCCCTTTCCAGGTGCCACATTTATATTGGGATTCCTATCAATTTTCAATAGGATACTGTCATCTTCTCTTTTGGAAGCACTGAACTCCAAGTTCCTTTCGAATTTTCAAAGGGATGTGAGGGCCTCCTGTCGAGATGAAGTGGGGAACTAGTTCTTTTTCTCTAAAAGACTCCACAGGGGATTCAGACAACCCTTCATCTTGTGAGATGAAAGACGAGCCTGCATTCAAGTCACTGCGGGGAAATCTCCTGGCCTTATTTCCAGTCAGGGCACCTCGGTGTCCGTTCTTCTTGAGGCAGCATACTCAGATTCCCCCTCACACATACCTACTGCTGAGAGATGCCTCATCTTAAGAAACTTGTGGAATGTCTTCATCTCTCTTGAGAGATGCCAGGGAATCCACTCTCATCTTGAGATGATTTGGGGTACACGGAGCTTTTCTCGAGTTTGCCATGCTGAAACTTGGTGTTCTTCTAGACTTTGGTTGTTGTATTCGGGGAATCTCTGGAGTTGTCTAAAGGAAGTTAAGCCCCTTGTCGTGTTTGATGGGGAATGTGGAATTGCTCTGGAGCCAATGCAGGCAATCGGGCCTCCTCTTGAGTTGATTTTGGCGGTACACGGATCTCATTCGGGTTGCTGTGGTGACATCAGGGCCCCTTTAGACTTGTGAGAGTGTTCTTCAGGATTCTCTGGTGATCCATCCAGGAAGTCCAGGCTCCTTTCGTGTTTGATGTGGAACAAGGAATTGCTCACCTCTGCGATTCCCAGCTGCAGGGGAATCGGAGACCTCATCAGCCGGCAAGGGGAACAGTCTCGCCGTTTTTTCTTGAGTGTGCGGCGGGAAAGCAGGGTTGTATTGGATGGTCGGCACATGCAGGGGAACGGATCATCTGAGTTGTTTGCGAACACGGAGCCTTTCTGTTGTGCGGTGACATAGGTCCTCTTGTCTTTTGAAGTGTTGGGGACTCTTAAGTTCATCCAGAAGTCCGACTCCTTTCTGTTATGGGGAACACGGATGCTCTGCATGCAATTAGGGGAATCGGCCTAATTGGCAGCGAGGGAAGTTCGTGGTTTCTCATTTGCGGTGGGAACTGGGTATACTCTGTGGTAGGTGGATGCTTCAAATTTTACATTCAGCGTGTCAGTATGTTAGTTACAGAACACATGGGCTTTCCTCGTCTTGGCAGGCAATGACGCTCTTTAGTGAGCTTGGGACCATTTCTTCGGCCATTTATATTGGGATCCTTCATTTTCAATGATTGTCATTTCTCTTTGAGCCTGAATCCAGTTTCGAATTCAGGGGTGAGCTCCTGCGGATGAGTGGGGAGTTCTTTCTCTAAGACTCCAGGGGTTCAGACCCTCTGTGAATGAAAGACGAGCTGCATTCAATCACTGCGGGAATTGGCCTTATTTCAGTCGGGCCCTCGGTGTCTTCTTTTGAGGCAGCATACTCAATTCCCTCACATACCTATGTGAGAGATGCCTCTCTAAAATTGTGAATGTCTCTTCTCTTGAGAGATGCAGGGAATCCACTCTCATTGAATTTTGGGGTCACGGAGCTTTCTGAGTGCCATGCTGAACTTGGTGTTCTTCAGACTTTGGTTGTTGTTTGGGAATCTCTGGGTTGTCTAAGGAAAGTTAAGCCCCTTGTGGTTTGATGGGGATGTGAATTGTTGGAGCAATGCAGGAGGGCCCCTCTTGAGTTATTGGGTACACGGATCCTTCGGGTTGCTGTGGTGACATCGGGCCTTTAGATGTGAGAGTGTTCTTCAGGTTTCTTGTTTTTTTTTTTTTTTTTTTTTTTTTTTTTTTTTTTTTTTTTTTTTTTTTTTTTTTTTTTTTTTTTTTTTTTTTTTTTTTTTTTTTTTTTTTTTTTTTTTTTTTTTTTTTTTTTTTTTTTTTTTTTTTTTTTTTTTTTTTTTTTTTTTTTTTTTTTTTTTTTTTTTTTTTTTTTTTTTTTTTTTTTTTTTTTTTTTTTTTTTTTTTTTTTTTTTTTTTTTTTTTTTTTTTTTTTTTTTTTTTTTTTTTTTTTTTTTTTTTTTTTTTTTTTTTTTTTTTTTTTTTTTTTTTTTTTTTTTTTTTTTTTTTTTTTTTTTTTTTTTTTTTTTTTTTTTTTTTTTTTTTTTTTTTTTTTTTTTTTTTTTTTTTTTTTTTTTTTTTTTTTTTTTTTTTTTTTTTTTTTTTTTTTTTTTTTTTTTTTTTTTTTTTTTTTTTTTTTTTTTTTTTTTTTTTTTTTTTTTTTTTTTTTTTTTTTTTTTTTTTTTTTTTTTTTTTTTTTTTTTTTTTTTTTTTTTTTTTTTTTTTTTTTTTTTTTTTTTTTTTTTTTTTTTTTTTTTTTTTTTTTTTTTTTTTTTTTTTTTTTTTTTCATTAACTATCTTCATTCTGAGCCCGTAGATCATTTTGCATGGCAATCAATTCTTGTATGCGCATAGATCCCTTAGTACAACCAGCCTGTCCTGATCTGATCTCATTAGAGATGTCTTTCAATAATTCTTAATAGTACTTTATGTATACTTTTTATTAAAATTATTTATTATATACTAGTTTCATTGGATCGCTACACAGGCACATTATAATTGAGTCAAAGTCTTACTACTAACAAAATTGATACTTAATTATTATCAATGAAACCTCATTCAGAAACGTCCGACTTAATTTCTAACGTCTTGAATATATTTTAAAAAGATTGTATGAAAGCATTACTATTTAAATTATTAACTTCATAGTTCCCAAAAATTTTTTATACGTCAAACTTTGAAGACGGAGAAAAAAATTGAAGTTTTCTTTATTAAACCAAATTTAACTTAATAATGTTTTAAAATTTTTGGTGATATTAATAGATCTTTAATGAAAATTACATAATAAAATATAAATTTAAAGTTCTTTTGGCACTATTTAACATCTACATTTTAATAATGTTAAGAATATTATCAATATTTTGAACAAGCTCATACATGATAACGAACCCATTAAAAGTAATGAGTAGATATCCACTTTACAACTATTATTAGTATTGTCATAGATAGATATGAATCATTCTGTTCTTAATTATGACTTTAAGACGACTGGTCAGTGGCGAAAAGAAGAGAGGAGGCTGAATTGGTTTAAAGAAATTGCCTGAAGCTATATAAGGTGCTTTGTGTTGAAGGGCAGAAATCAGCAGATCACCAATAGCCAGAAATGAAGGGAAACAAAGACGGGACTACTAAAGAAATGCTTTATGTTTTGTATGATATCACTGAGAAGAAACTCTTCATGAATACAAACCAAAAGAATTAAGAAAGAATAAGTGTCAGTCAAACCTATAAAGGGAAGACAGAGTTCTTAAGTTGCCGTAACGTGTCCTGTTTTGGACTTTCTGGTCCTTTGAAAGGAACAGACTCTCGGGGAACGATCTCTGAAAAGAACTGCTCACCAGGATTGCAAACACAGCCCCTTTGGGTCTAGCCCGTTGCAGTCACTCTAAGTCACCAGAAAGTAGAAGGAGGGAACAAACGACACAGGAACGGCTTCTAGAGAATTTTTTTCTCGATTCTGGAAGGGTATTCGAAATGCCCCAAAGGAATTAGCAGTCAGGAATATTCCAGAATGGTCTCAGTTTGCAAAGGCCCTTTTTTGGACTGACGTTTCTTTCGTGCTTTAAGGCTTCTTTATGGATGATCTTTTGGAGCACTAAAGTCTTCGATTCAAAAGGAGCCCTTCGTGCTGGGGAATATTCTTCTTAAGTGGGGATCACATCATCAGAAAGACAGCTCTTCAAGTATGGGGAAATGCTTTCAAGGCCTGCCGTTTTGGCCCTCGATTCCCTAATCTGTAAACTCTTAGACTGTAATGCTATCCTTGGTAACAGGATCATTCTCTAGTATGACACGGTTCTCGAGTTGCAGCTAGGCTTTAGACTGGGTTTTTCGGAATTTGGTTCTAAAAATACCCCTTCTTTGAGGAATAATTCTTAAATAGATGGCCTCCTTGAGTGATTGGGAACATTCTTGTGCGGGATCAGCCCCTTTACTTGTGAGTGAGACCTGTACCTCGGAACGGCCTTTTATGGGAACGGTTGCTTGACAGCAGGATTCCCTAACCGGGAGTCGGGGGGGGGGGGGGGGGGGGGGGGGGGGGGGGGGGGGGCTTAATCCCTTTGGTTTAGGGTTGGTCTCTTCCAACCAATTCCATTTTTAGGGAAAAGGTGCCCCCCGGGGGAACCGGCCTTTTCCCAGGTTGTTTTTAATTAAGAATGTTCTTAATGGGGCCTCTTCGTTTCAGGAATACTCTGTAAAATGGAAGGGTCTGGGTTTGGGACGGAATTCTTTATTGGTAAACCGGCCTTCCCAAATGGTTTTCCAAAAATTTTTTACATTAATAACCCTCATTTAAAAAAGGGCCCTTAAAATTTAATATTTTTAAATAACCCTTCCAATTTTAAAAACCATTTGGGGGGAATTTTCCCCTTATTTCCCTTCAAAACCTTTATTGGGCTTAACCTTACTATTAACAAATTTGGCCCTTTAAATTTTTATTTTTAAAGAAAAATTTTATTTAAAAATTTTTAAATATTTTTTTTTTAATAATTTTTGACAGAAGAATTCCAAGTTACAAAAAAGTATTTCAAAATTACTAAAAAATTTTTTAAAATAAAATTTTTAATAACTTCAAATTTTAACCTTTTAAAATTTTAAAAAAAATTTTAAAAATTTTTAAATTTTTAAAACCCATCCAAAACAAAAAATATTAAATTAAATTTGAAAGTCTAGAAAAATTTTTTAAAATAAAATAAATTTTTATTAAATTTAAAACTTTTATCAGGAAAAATTTTAAAAATTACAAAAAAATTTTAATTTTTTTAAAATTTTAAAAAAAAAGTTATAAATTTTTTTTAATTAAAAATATTTAATTAGAAAATAAAAGGGATAAAATTTTTTTTTAAAATTTTTTTTAAAATTTAACAAATTTTTGAAAATAATTTATGTTTTGGGCACTATTATTAATAAAACCCTTTAAAAAACCATGGGTAGAAAATTTTTGGGGTTCCAGCCTTTAAAATTTTTGGTTTTAAAATGATTTAAAAAATTTTTTAAATTAGGCCTTATAGAAAAACAGATTCCAAAAAAAGGGAAAAAAGGAAAAGGGGAAAGTTAAAGGGTTTTTTTAAACATTCGGGCCCAAACCGGAAAATTTTGGGCGGTACCCCTTTAGAAATTGAGGAAAAAAAAGGACGAAGAAAAAAGAGTGATGTTAAAAAAATCCCCGGGTTTACCCCAAAACCCCCAAAATTTTTCAAGGAGAGAAAAAACCCCCCGCCAAACGAAATTAAAGGAGGAAAACAACAAAAAAGGGAAAAGTAAGAAGTGTAACTTTTTCCCAAAAAGGGTCAAATTTTTTAAAAAAACCCCCTTTTAAAAAAGGAAAATTTCCAAGCGGGAATAATAGAAGAGGGAAAAAGGGGGCCCCAACGGGCCTTTGGGGTTTTGGGTTTTTTTAAAACACCCCTTTTTTGGTTTTTCCAAAAAAAAACCCGGGGAAATTGGGCGGGGAGTTTTCGAGGGGGAAACGGTTAATTTGTGTGATGGTCCTTTTGGGGTTTCTTGGTTCTGGTTTTAAGAACAGGCCTTCGTTTTGGGGAAGGGAGCCTAAAAAGGGGCGGTTTATTGGGGGAAAATTTCTGTTTCTTTAAAGGGTTCCTTCTTGGATTTCAAATGGTTCTGAAGTGGGTTTCTTTGGGAAAATGCCTAAATTGGGAATGGGCCCCCGGGGAATTTCCCTTTTCAGGGGATGGGTCTTTTAAATTTTTCCTTAAACGAAGTTTTATTTAAAAATTGGGCCCTTCGGGATGGCGTTTTTACTACTTTCCCCGGCTTTTGGAATTAAGTTTTCTTTTTTGGGAACCTCCTTTTGTAAGGGTTGGTTTGGGAAGGAAAATTTCCCCAACCAAGGGAATGCCCTTATTGGGTTTTCACTCTTAGTTGGGGGTTCTAAGGGGGGGAAGGGTTTCCTTCTCAAAATTCACCTTTTTTGGGAATCTTGCGGGAAAGCCTTCGGGGAGGGAATCTCCTTTTGGTTCTCCGATGTTTTTCCGTTTTTGGGTTTGCTTTTTGGTTTTTTAGGTGGGTTTGGTAAGGATTTGTTGGGGGAAGGCCTTTTAAGGGGGAACCGGTCCTTGGGGGAAAATTGGGTTTTTTTTAAAAATCCGGTTTTGGGAAAGGAGCCCCTTTTTGGGTAAAGGGTTTTCAAGGGGGAAGGCCCAACCCGGGGCCCCTTTTTTGGGTGGCCGGGTTACCTGGGGGGGAATTTACAATCAGTTTTAAGAGAATTCCCTCAATTTAGGGGGGTCTTGGCTAGGGTTTAACTCAAAAAAAACCCCTTTCCCTTTGATTTGTTGGGCCAATAGGTGGGGTTTCCCTTGGACTTTCTTTTAATTGGGAAATATTTTTAATTTGGGGAAATTCTTATTTCGGAACCATTCCTTAAAAATTTTTAACTTAACGGGAAACCGCAAAATTTTTAATTTCATTAAAAACCTTAAATCAAAAATTTTTAGCTTTTAAAATTCTTATTACAAACCCAACGCCTCTATTTAGTACTATTTATTTTCATTTCCCTTTTTTATTTTAAAAACCAAAAAATTTATGTTAATTAAATATAATTTTTATTTTTAACAAATTTCCCAACTAAATATTTAATTCCAAAACCCTCGAAAAATTAATTATCAAAAATTTTAAATTCCAATTTAACCCATAAAAAAAAAATTTAAATTTATTAAAAATATTTTTAAAAAATGACCCCAAAAAAAACTTAAAAGTTAAAATTATTCCAAATTTAAAAAATTTTAAATTTTAAATAAATTTAAGAACCCCAAAAAAAAAGGAATTAATTACTAAAAAACATTAAATTTTAAAAATTTAATTAAAAAAAAAAAATATTTTTCCAAAATAACAAAACCTAAAACAAAAATTCCCAAAGTCTAATTTTGGGAATTTAAGTTAAATTTTCTTAATTTAAAAATTTTGAGATTTGGAAGGCAGAATTGGAATTGGGAATTTTTGGGGTTTAAAATTTTAAACCCTTTTAAAAATTTTTATATTTTTTGTCAAATCCCAAATTAAAAAGTTTTTAAACTTTAGGAATTTTTAAAGGGGGGAATTAAAATTTAAAAAATATTGGGGAAAACCAATTTTAATTTGACAACCCCAATTACAGAACATCCCTGTTAAAAGGGGGAAAAAAGGGGACTTTAAATTTTAACAGAAAGAAGGGGGAAAAGTAAAAAGAACAGCCGAAGGCAACTTAAGGCCCCTTAAAGGGTTAAGAAAAGAGAGGCCGCCCAAATTTCCAAAAAAAAAAAACAGATAAAAACCCAGGAAAAGACGGGTTAAAAGGGAAGGGCAAGATTTCAAATTCCCCAAAAAAGGGTTTAAAAAAAGGAAAAAAAATTTTAAGGAAAATTTTTTGGGGGGCCGGGTTAAATTTTGGGTTACCCATGGAATTTCCTATTTTTTTTTTTGGGGTTTTTTTGGGGAGGGTTTGGTTTTAAGCCCGGAATGTTTCCTGGTTGGGGAACGGACTCTGTTGGGGGGCCTTCTTGGGGGGAAGTTCCCCCGGGGGGGGGTTTGGGGGGGAAACCCTTTTTAAAAGGGGGCCCCTTTTCGGAAAATTTCTTTTCTTGACGGGCTGGGTCTCTTTTGATTAGCCCTTATTTGATGGACAGTTCCTCAGTCCAAAATGGGCCTATCTTCAGGAATGGGTTTTTTGGTGGACCGTTTTCGGTAAGGTCCTTAAATTTTGGGAATGTCATTCTTTTGAAAATTTCGCCCCTTTTTAGAAGGGGCCTCGAAAATTGGGAAGTTCCTTAATCCATTTGGCCCCTTTTAAAGACTGTCCCCCAAACCCTTTCCAAAAGGGGGCTTTTGGGGAACAGCCCCCTTTAAGGGAAAAATTTTTGAAGCCTAAACCTGGGTTCGGCCTTTTTGGGTTGGGCCCTTTTTTAGGACCCCAATTTTGGAAAGGGGATTGGGGAAAGGTTCCCTTTTAGGGTAAACCCTAATTTTGGGCGGTTCTAGGTTGGGGTTTTCGGGTTTGGGAACCCGGGTTTTGGGTGTTTGTTTTAAATAAATCGGGTTGGTTTAAAAAGGGGAAATTTCGCCATGGGGCGGGGTTACCCAAATTTGGGTTTTCCCCGGGGTTTTTGGATGGCCCCTTTTTGGGAAAAGGATTCCCCTGGGAAAGGTCCAAAGGGAGGAAAGGGCCCTTTATTTGGGAACGGGTTTTCTTAAGGGGTTTTCCTTTTTGGAGTGTTTCATTAGGAGAGTTTCGAATGGGGGTAGGGCTCTTAATTGGGGAACACCTTCTTCCCGGATACCTTTCTTCACTGGGAAAAATTTTTCCTTTAACCCTTTCCCAATTGGGGATTGGCCCCCCAATAGGAAAGGTCTTAAAATTTTGGAAACCCTTTATTGGTGGAACGCTTCTAAATTTTAAAAGGATTTTTTTCCATGTTTTTTTTCAATGGCCCAAATTGGAATTTTTCTTGAAAAAACTTGTTAATTCATCCTTTCAATATTTTAAAACCATTCAAATTTTTTTTTTCCCTTTTTATTTCTGAAGAAACAAAAAATCATTAATTTAAGCTTTAAAAATTAAAATCCCACCACAAAAATTTATAAAACACTCAAATTTAGTTTTAAAAATTTTAAAAAAATTTAAATTAAACATTAAATTTTAAAACCCCAAAAAATTTTTTTAAATAATTCCCAAAAGTAAAATTAAGAGCTTTAAATGTTTTAAAAATTACAAATTTTAAAAAATTAATTAATTAAATAAATATTAATTAAACTTCAAAAAAACCCCAAATTTACCCAAACATAAAAAAAAACTTTTTAAAAAACAAAAAATTTTTAAATAAATTAATAATTAAAAAACCTTTAGTTAAAAAAAATTTTCATTTCCAACAAAAGGAAACCTTTGAAAAATTAAAGGGGTAGAAGAAATTTGAGTTTTTAATTTTATTACCTTTTAATTAACAAATTTTTTATAAATTTTGGGTAAAGGGAGGCAGAAAATTTAATGGAATTAACCCTTTTAAAGGGATTAAGTTATAAATTTTTCTTTGGAAAATTAAATTTTCCCCCCTTTAAAAAACTTTAAGGAAAAAGTTATTAAACTGTTTGAAAAATTTTTTTTTAAAACAGATCCTAAATTTGTGAAATAAAAAATGTCTGGACTTTACCAACTATTTAACCCTTAAATGCTGAACCACCCAAAATTAAATGTGTTTATTATGGCTTTGGCGACTTAACAAGGGGGGGTAAAGAAAGGAGTATCCCGTTACAAACCAAATTCCTTCAGGCTTATTCAAAGGCCAGGCCCCTTTTGGGGGCTAAAGGGAAAGGGGTTTAAAAAACCAAAAAGGGAAAAATAAGGAAAAAAAAAAAGGGGGCCAAACACAAAAAGGGCCATTTAAATTTTAAGATGGAAGAAAAAGGAAAGAAAAAAAGAAAGCAAGTTCCCAAAAAAAAATAATTTTAAAGAAAGAATTTCGGGAAGGGGAAATACAAAAAGGGGAAAAAGGTTTTATTTATTTTACCCTTTTTGGGGACGACTTTTTAATTGCTTGAATTGGGGCGACTTTGGTTTTGGAACCCTTTTTGGGGAAAACCCCTTTTTATTTGGGATTCCGAGCCATCGGGTCGACTTCATTTGAGGCCGTTTCTTTCGGACCCGGGCCGCCAAACTGGGGTGGGGAGAAAAATTTTCGATTGGGGAATGGGGCAGGGGGGCCAAAAATTTTTATTTTTGGGCGGGAATTGGGTTTCCTGGTTTGGGACCTTGAGCTTGGTGTAAACCGTTCTTCACGTGAATTATTTTTTAAAATCCCCTTCTTCTGAAAGGGACCATTTTGAATTTAAATTCCTTTCGTCAATAATTGGGATTTTTTAAAGCCATTTTTAAACCTAACCCTTTTCCCGATTTAAAGTACCCGGGGAAGGGGGAAATCCTTAAACCCAAGGGATCGCCCTTCTCTTGGAAAAGCCACTATCAGGGATCCCAACTTGGTTTTCCCTTTGGGACGGAACCCCTTCCAATTCCCCAATTCTATTAAGGGGGTTTTCTTTGGATCAAATCCAGGATTTTTTTTGGGTTTGGGAAGGGTTTCCTGATTGGGGAGGGTTCTGATTTTTGTTTGGCCTGGGTTTGGGTTGGTTGTTGGGTTTTTGGGCCATAGGGGCCCCTTTGTTATTGGGGTTCCGGGTTTGGGGAGGGCTTCGGGTTTGGTTTTTGGTTCTCCTTGGGAACTGGGGTTACTTCGTGGGGAGTGGATGGCCTTCAAAAATTGTGTACATTCAGGGTTTGGTTTTATGTTATTTCCCAGGAACACATCGGGTTCCCCTCGAGTCTTGGCAGGGCAATAGGGACGCCTTTTATTTTGAGTTGGGACCGTTTCCCTTTCCCGGGGCCCAAATTTTTATTTTGGGGGTTTCCTTCAATTTTCAATAGGATATGTCATTTCTCTTTGGGAAGCCCTGAATCCAGTTCTTTCGAATTTCAAGGGTGTGAGGCCCCCTGCGAGATGAAGGGGGGGGAACTTTTCTTTCTCAAAAGACTCCCCAGGGGATTCAGTCCTTTCTTTGAGATGAAAGACGACCCTGCATTAAATCACTGCGGGAAAAATCGGGCCCTTTATTTCCAGTCAGGGCCCCTCGGTGTCGTTCTTCTTGAGGAAAGCTACTCGTTTCCCCCCTCACTACCTATGCGAGAGATGCCTCATCTTAAAAGTTGTGGGAATGTCTTCATTCTCTTGGGGAGATGCCAGGGAATCCACTCTCATCTGAGTGTTTTTGGGGGGTCACGGAGCTTTTCTGAGTTCCGGGGCTTTGAAACTTGGTTTCTTCTAGACTTTGGTTGTTGGATTTCGGGGAATCTCTGGAGTTGCCAAGGATTTTAAGTTTCCCTTGTCGTGTTTGATGGGGAATGGGAATTGCTTGGACCCAAATGCGGAAAGGGCCTTCTTGATTTTTTTTGGGGTCAGGATCTCATTCGGTTGCTGTGGTGACATCGGGCCCTTTAGATTTGTGAGAGTGTTCTTCGGATTCTTGGTGACCCATCCAGGAAGTCCGGCCCCTTTTCGTTTTGATGGGGGAAAAAGGGAAATTTGCTTCACCACTGCGGGGGAAAGGGAAAATCTCACCCCAAGGGGGGGAAGTCCCGCCGTTTTTCCGGTTGCGGCGGGGAAGAGGGGTATATTCCAAGTTAGGTCTTGATGGCCCTTCAAAACCGAGTTTGTTTCAGCGAAGTACAGGACTTTTGTCTAGTTGTGAGGGACACCTCGAGATTCTCATTGAGGGGCCTTGGCAGGGAAAAGGGATGCCCTTCTTTAGGTGAGACATTAAAAACCCAGGGCCCCTTTCATTTCCCACAGTGATTGTCGGTTTTTTAACTTTTCCCGGGGAGTCGGCTTGTTGTCCTTTGGACGCATTGAAGCCCAGTTCCTCTCGAAATTTAAAGGGGTGTGAGGCTCTTGTCGAAATGGGGGGGGTATAGGCTTTTTTAAAGTCCCCACGGGAATTAAAACACCCTTTTTCATTTTGGGGATATGAAACCCTGGGGTTTTCAGCCCTGGAGGGAAATCCCCCATATTTCGAGTCCGGCTCTCGGTTTTTCTTTCCCAATTGAGTAGCAAATCAGGGTCCCCTCAATATCTATAGGGGAAAAGGGGCCCTCCTTTTGGTTTGGGGAAAATTTGCATTCCTCTTGAGTCAAAAATAGGGAATCAGTTCATCTGAGTGATTTGTGGTACGGGGGCATTTCTTGGTTGGTGTGTGAACTTGGTGTTCCTTGGATTATTTTATTTTTATAGAAACCCAAGAAATTTTGTAGTTGCATTTTATAGATCATTGAACAATTTATAAAAATCATATTTATTTTAATAGTCCTTTCCCAGCCCAAAATTTATATTTATTTCATTAACAGTCAAATTTTTTAATTTTTTCGCAAAAAAACCGGAAAGTAATCCAAGTTAGCAATTAAGGCTTTAAAAAACCCAAATTATTTGAAATGAACCCACCCATCCAAGAAAATTCTACCACTTGTTCAGCAACCCCACAACCGGGTCACCTGATTTTAAGAGATCACTCCGATTATAGAGAATGATCAATTTATAAAAATAGATTTTTTTAATGGGTTTATCCAAAAGTTTTCTCTCAGTAAAAACTTTATTTATTATATATTTTATTTTATTATATTTATTTTTAAAAGATTTCCCCTTTTTTTGGGAAATGTATTTTCCCCCAAACCAAGGATAAAAAAAAGTATTTATAATTTTGATGTCTCAAGAAAAGTCCTACTAGAAAACAAATAATTATTTAAAAACACATCCAATTAAATAAACATTATACCCAACTTTGAACACCCTTTAGTTCTGTAAAGACTGAATCCAAATAGAGCTTTTAACTCCAACTATCTAAAAAACAAAAAACATACAGTGAAACTTAGATTATTTTTAGTTAACATGATTAGAGTATGGGAAGAAGCATTATCTAGTCTTGCTTAAAAATTAATGTCAACTATCTTTAATTTCTTTTAGGTTTCCAACAAACAGAACTTTTGGACGTTGCGATGTTTGGCTAGCAGAAGCAATGTGGAGCATCCAGGGGCACGCCTGCATGAAAATTTGAGATATTTTTGTAATGTTTCAATTGAGCCTTTGTAAAGTTTTATCATTTTAATTTAGATGATGTGTAATAAGTGTGTTGGTGTGTTGCTGAAATATTTGAGAAAGGGCTTGAATATACCTTTAAAGGGCAGTATTAAACAAGGCACGTAATAATGAGCGCATAGGCGCTAGAGATCAATTGGAAAAGGTTTATTCCTTGTTTGGCTGCTCAGTTAAAAATTTTCTTTGAGCCCGCGAGGAGCCAAATTTATAAGTCAAAACTGCTATTTATGAGGAAACTAATGTTTATGTTCTACTACGTTTGCATGGCAAGGCCTCTTTTCATTGACATTAGATCAGAAGTCTCTGTAATGTAAAGAAGTGTGAAGTAAGATTAGAAAATTATTGTGGGTGGACAGCCTTTTAACCCAAGCCTTAGTATTTTACAGACAGCTCAATAGGTCCATGAGTCATCCACCCGTTATAGGCAACTTATAACCAGTGCTCCCGGTACTTTGGCCTCATATTTGCTGGGGACCTTCTGAATGGACACGTAACCTGTGGTACGGCAACGCTGTTGGCGAATAGGATAAAGGTTTAATAGAGAGAAGGAGTCTGATATAGCCCGTGGTTTACTCAAAGGACCAACATATGTCCTGGGACACAGGCCTCCTCATACTCACCAAGGTAATCCAGGCACCCTCGCGAGTGAGTTAAGTAGCCCGGGCAGTAAAGTGAGCACGACGGTTCTTCACGGCCTGAAGTCAGCCAGAAAAAGAATAGAGAGAGATAAAAAAACGAGAGAGAGAGACATAATAAGACCGGGACTTTAAGCTGCTAACGATGCAAAGCAGCATTAATGAGTGTTTTATTAGTATATACTGTGCTGCAGTCATAAAAAAACTTCTTTTCGGGTATGTAGATTTCAGCATACCCAAACATACTCCAAACAGTTCCCTAGGGAACTAGGGAGTAATGCTAGGCACAAGGTCAGGAGACAATCCATGAGCTTCAGAGACAAGGGGAAGGGGACTATGCAGTTTTGTCTTTAAATATCTTGCTCTGGCTGAAAATGGTGTTCTCGTGGAAGTTTGACGGTGTTCTTGAGGTATGCTCTATTGTTGTGTAAAGGAAGTCAAGCCACTTCTCGGGTCTGGATGGGGAATTCGGGATCTGGCTATTGGATTGCACTTGCTGGGGATATCTGCACACCATCTCGAAGGTGAGTTGCAGTAACGGAAGCATTTTGCCGTTGCTGGCGGTGTCATCAGTGTACTCTTGCGATGTGATCAGTGGTTCTTAGGGACGCGCGGGAGTTCATCCAGAGTAGTCTAGACTCTTGTGCTGTTTGATTCGGGAAGACAGAATTGTCTCCTGCACGGAAATGCAGGGGAATCGAGCCTCTTCTCACAGCGTAGGGGTGAAAACTTCATGGTTTTTTCTCGTTTGCGGCTCGGAACCGGGGTATACTCTCGTGTTTAGGACGTGGATGGCCCTGCAAAACGCGGGTATCTTTCAGCGATTGTCAGTAGTCTTGTCTAGTTATCCAGGACACATCGATATTCTCTTCGTGTCTTGGCAGGGCATTAGGGATGCCTCGTCCGAGTGGAGGCGTGAGACCCACGTTCCCTTTTCTAGTTGCCACATTTATATTGGAATTCCTGTCACTTATTCTAGCAGACTCAGGCATCCATCTTCCTTGTGACAACCATTGAACTCATTGAATCTCGGGGTTCCTTACGTAGTTGTCAAAGGGATGTGAGGTCATCCTTTCAAGATGAGGAATGGTGAAACTAGGGCTTTCTAAATAGGGACTCCACAGGGAATTCAGACATCCCCTTCATCTTGTGAGATGAAAGACGAGCCTGCATTCAAGTCCACTGATGCGGTGAAATCGGCCTTATTTCCAGTCAGGGACCTCGGTGTCCGTTCTTCTTGAGGCAGCCATACTCAGATTCCCCTCACATACCTACTGCTGAGAGATGCCTCATAACTTAAGGAGCTTGTGTGGAATTGTCTTCATCTCTCTTGAGTAGATGCCAGGGAAATCCACTTCATCTTGAGATGATTTGGGGTACACGGAGATTTTCTCGAGTTGCCGAATGCTGAATTCTTGGTGTGTCTTCTAGCCTTTGGTTGTTGTATTCGGGGAATCTCTGGAGTTGTCTAAAGGCAAGATAAGCCCTTTGTCATGAGTTTGATGGGGAATGTGGGACTGCTCTGGAGCCAAAGCAGGCAATCATTCCTCATCTTGAGTTGATTTACGGGACACGGATCTCTTTCGAAAATGCTGATAGGACAAGCATGGGCCTCATTACAACTTGTGAGATTGTTCTTCATATTCTCATGGTGGATCCATCCATGGACAGTGCAGCTCCTTTCTGTAATTGATGTGAACAAGGATTGCGTATGCACCTAACGGACCCGGGGAGGATCGGGGGTCATCAGCCTGTAGAGGGGAAGTTTTCGCCGTTTTTCTCGAGTTGCGGTTTTTTTTTTTTTTTTTTTTTTTTTTTTTTTTTTTTTTTTTTTTTTTTTTTTTTTTTTTTTTTTTTTTTTTTTTTTTTTTTTTTTTTTTTTTTTTTTTTTTTTTTTTTTTTTTTTTTTTTTTTTTTTTTTTTTTTTTTTTTTTTTTTTTTTTTTTTTTTTTTTTTTTTTTTTTTTTTTTTTTTTTTTTTTTTTTTTTTTTTTTTTTTTTTTTTTTTTTTTTTTTTTTTTTTTTTTTTTTTTTTTTTTTTTTTTTTTTTTTTTTTTTTTTTTTTTTTTTTTTTTTTTTTTTTTTTTTTTTTTTTTTTTTTTTTTTTTTTTTTTTTTTTTTTTTTTTTTTTTTTTTTTTTTTTTTTTTTTTTTTTTTTTTTTTTTTTTTTTTTTTTTTTTTTTTTTTTTTTTTTTTTTTTTTTTTTTTTTTTTTTTTTTTTTTTTTTTTTTTTTTTTTTTTTTTTTTTTTTTTTTTTTTTTTTTTTTTTTTTTTTTTTTTTTTTTTTTTTTTTTTTTTTTTTTTTTTTTTTTTTTTTTTTTTTTTTTTTTTTTTTTTTTTTTTTTTTTTTTTTTTTTTTTTTTTTTTTTTTTTTTTTTTTTTTTTTTTTTGGGGGGGGGGGGGGGGGGGGGGGGGGGGGGGGGGGGGGGGGGGGGGGGGGGGGGGGGGGGGGGGGGGGGGGGGGGGGGGGGGGGGGGGGGGGGGGGGGGGGGGGGGGGGGGGGGGGGGGGGGGGGGGGGGGGGGGGGGGGGGGGGGGGGGGGGGGGGGGGGGGGGGGGGGGGGGGGGGGGGGGGGGGGGGGGGGGGGGGGGGGGGGGGGGGGGGGGGGGGGGGGGGGGGGGGGGGGGGGGGGGGGGGGGGGGGGGGGGGGGGGGGGGGGGGGGGGGGGGGGGGGGGGGGGGGGGGGGGGGGGGGGGGGGGGGGGGGGGGGGGGGGGGGGGGGGGGGGGGGGGGGGGGGGGGGGGGGGGGGGGGGGGGGGGGGGGGGGGGGGGGGGGGGGGGGGGGGGGGGGGGGGGGGGGGGGGGGGGGGGGGGGGGGGGGGGGGGGGGGGGGGGGGGGGGGGGGGGGGGGGGGGGGGGGGGGGGGGGGGGGGGGGGGGGGGGGGGGGGGGGGGGGGGGGGGGGGGGGGGGGGGGGGGGGGGGGGGGGGGGGGGGGGGGGGGGGGGGGGGGGGGGGGGGGGGGGGGGGGGGGGGGGGGGGGGGGGGGGGGGGGGGGGGGGGGGGGGGGGGGAAAGGGGGTATTTAGTTGGGGGGGGAAACCCCCTTCCTTGGGGGTTGGGCAGGGAATGGGGAGTTTTGGGGAACATAAAAACCCAGGGCCTTTCAGTTCCCACAGGGGGTTTGGATCCTTTAATTTTAAGGGGAGGGGGGTTTTTCTTTCCAAAAAACCAATTCCTTAAAAATTTAAGGGGGGGGGCCTCTTGTGTGGGGGGGTTGGGGCCTTTTTAAATTCCCGGGGAATTAAATTCTTATTTGGGTTAAAGCCTCTCATAAATCCGGGAAAAATCCCTTTAAAGTCCGGCATCTGGGGGTTTCCCAATTGGGGTAAAAAATTCGGGTCCCTTAAATTTTTCTAGCACAAGGGCCTTTTTCATTTTTTGGGGAAAGCCTCGGGAAAAAAAATTGGGAAAAGTTTCTCACCAAGGGGGTTTTGTTACCGGGGGATTTTTGGGTTTTTTGGGGGTTTTGGGTTTGTTTTGGTTTAATTTTTTTTCTTGAAAAAAATATTTTTTTGAAAAATTTTTAGACATTAAATTTTTTAAAAAATTTAATTTTTTTGTCCACCCCGCCCAAAAAAAATTTTTATTTTATTAAAAAAAATTTTCAGCCCCAAAAACCCCTTTAAGAAAACCCCTTTTAAAAATTAAGGGTTTTTTTAAATTTAATTCATTTAAAGCCCCCAGCCACCCAAGAAAATTTACCACTTGTTAGCACAACCCCCAGCAACCTGGGTCACTCGATTTTAAAGAGATACCCCAGATTTGAGAATAGATCAATTTATAAAAAAAATTTTTTTAAAGGGTTTCCAAAATTTTTCCCCTTAAAAAATTTATTTATATTTTTAAATATTTAATTTTATATTATTTTTAAATAAAGATTCCCTTTTTTTTGGGGAAAAAAACAACCCAAACCCAAGATAAAAAAATTAAAAATTTTTATTTAAGAAAAGCCTACTACTAAAAATAATTTTTTGAAATCCTTCAAAATTTAAAAAAAAATTATCCCAAAACTTTGAACCCCCTTCAGTTCATAAAAACCCGAACCCAAAAGAGCCCTTAACCATATTTAAAAAAAAAAACGTAATTGAAACTTAGATAATTTTGATACATGATTAGAGTAGGGGAAAGAAATTATTAGTTAAAAAAAATTTTTAAATTTTAAAAGTTAAAAGGATTTTTGGAGGAGTTGGAGAGAGGGGGGTTTAACCCCGGGAAAAAATTTTTGAATGTTTTAATTTTTTAAAATTATTTTTTTAAAGTTTAAATTTTTAAATTTTTTTTTTTTAAAAAATTTTTGGGCTAAATTTATTAAAAGGGGGAAAAACCCTTAAAAAAAAGAATAAGTTTAATAAGGGGAAGGGGTTTTTTGGGAAAAGTTTTTTCCTTTTTTGGACCATTTAACCCTTTATGGACCCAATTATGTAAAAAATTTTTAAAAAAAATAAAAAAACAAATCTTTTGAAAAAAGTTTTTGAATAAAAAAAAGGGGCCCCAAATTTTAAAAATTAATTAATAAAAAATATGTTGGAGCCTTTTTACCCAAATATAACTTTAAAGCCCCTGTTCCAAACCCGTGGTTTTAATGCCGCTTTGGGAAAATGGGCCCTTAAAAGGAAAAGGGGCCTAAATTTCCCGGGTCCAAAAAAAAAAAAGGAAAGGGTGAACCCCGGTTTTACCAGGAAATTTCTTAAAAGGGGCAACCCCCAAGGCCACAACCCCGGGTGGGCAAAGGGGGAAAGGAGCAGAAAAACCCCCCCCCCAAAAAATAGCCAGAAAAAAAAGGGGAAAAAAAGGAAAGGAGAAAAAAACGGGGGGCTGCGTAAGGAACGGGTGAATGTTTTTTTTATAAAAACCCCCCCGCGTCAAAAACCCGGAATAAGATTTCAAAAAACCAAAAAATCAACTAAAAAAAAAAAGGGGAAAGATAAATTTTGGGAAAAATATTCTCGAAGGGGAAGGGGATGCGTTTTTTTTAAAATGTTGTTTTTTTAAGGGCCTCTGGTTTTGGAGGGTTTCGTGGCTCTGGGTTTTAAAAGGAAAACGCCCTTCTGGTTTGGAGGGGGGAAAAGGGGGGCTCTGGGCCCTGCGGGGAATTTGGCCTTTTTTTGCAGCCGGCCCCTTTTGTTCTCCGGGAAAGGTCCCTTTTTTTTTCATTTTTTGGGGGAAAACCGAATTCCTAGAAATCAGACCCCTGTTTGGGGGGGAAAACCGGTTTCTCAAAAATTTGGGGAAAAAGGGGGAATTGGGCGAGGGGGAAAATTTGGTTTTTTTTTGCGGTGGAAGGGGGTTTAACCTCGGGTAGGGGGGCCCCTTAAAGGCTTAGGAGCGGGGACATTCTTTACAGGCACATTTTTGATCTTCAAAATGGGACGCTCTTTTTTAAAAGGGGGGACCGTTTTTTCCCATCCAAAAATTGGGTTCCTTTTTTTTTAATGGGGATTTATTTTTAAAGCACGAACCCCCAAGCCCCTTTATTTTAAAGGGTGGGGGCCCTGCAATAAATGGGGGGAAATTTTTTTAAAAGGGGACCCGGGGTTCCAATTTCTTGGAGATAAGGGGCCCCATTTAATATGCGGGGTTTCCCTTATTTGTGGGATCTTCCTTCTTTTGGGGAGATAATTCCCCTCCTTTTAGTGGGGAGCCCTTTTAAAGGGGGGGGGTTCCCACCTTTGGGTGCCGGGAATCCCTTATTTGGGTTAGGGGTTTCCCCGGGCTTTTTAAATTTGATTGTTGGGTTTTTAAACCCTTTTGGGTTGTTTGGGGAATTTGGGTTTGTTGGAAATTTAACCCCCTTTGGTTGTGGGGTGTTTGGTTTTGGGACCAAAGGAGGGGGCCCTTTTTTGGTGTTTTGGGAAAGGTTTTTTTTTGGGGGGGGGAATGGGGCCTTTTTTAAGGGAGGGTTTTGGTTTTTTTTTTCCGGGGGGGGGGTTTTTTTTTTTTTTGGGGGGAAACGGAATTGCCTAAAACCCCGGGGGAAGGTTATGGGCGGAAGGGGGGCCCCGTTTTTTCGGGGTTGGGGGGGGGGGGTTTTTGGTTTGGGACTTGGAGGCCCTTAAAATTGGGTTTTGGTTCCAAATTAGGATCAGCTTGTTGCGGGGAACATGAATTCCAGGGCTTGGGGGAATAAGTTTTAGGTGGAAAAAAAGGGGGTTTTTCCCCCCCCTATTCGGTTTTTCAACTTTTACGGGAATGGGTTTGCCTTTTAGCTTTGAGAATTTCCCCAAATTTCAAGGGGATTAGGTTTTCAAGGGGGGGGGGGGAACTGGGGCTTTCTAATCTAAAGGAACAAAACCTCTTCAGGGGGGTTGAAAGGGGTGATTCAAATGGGGGCCTATTCAAATAGGGAACCGGGCTTTCCTTGAGTTGAAAACTGGGTCCCTTAATATCTTACCAAAACCCCCCATTTTGGGGAAAAGCTTTTTTGAAAAAAATAAATCTTTTTTAAAAAATTTTGTTGGGGTTTTCGGGTTTTTAATTTTTTCCCTTACTAATTTTACTTTTGCAAAAAAAATTTCTTGTAGTTAATTTTTATGTAAAATTAATTTTTTAAATCTATTATTTGTAATGCCACCATCCAAAAAATTTAATTATTAACCCAAAACCGGGTTTCTGAAAAACCCCCTTTTAAGAATAACCCCTTTTTTTCCCAAAATAGGTTTAAAAATTAAATTTATTTAAATGCCCACCTCCGAAAATTTTTTATTAAAATTTTTTAAATTAAATTTTAAAAAACCCAAATTATGAAATTTTTAAAACAAAAAAAAAAATTTTTTAAAGAGTTCCAAAAATTTTCTGAAAAAAATTAATTTTATAAAAATTTTTTTTTTAAAAAATTTTTTTAAAATTTAAAATTTCCCTTTTTTTGGAAAAAGTATTTACCCAAACCCCAACATAAAAAAAAATAATTTGATTTAAAAAATTTAGAAAACAAAAATTATTTTAAAAATAATTACAATTAAATTAAAATTATAAACTTTCATTCAGTTATAAAAGGGATAAATGACCCCCAAACTTAAAAAAAAAAAGTACAAAATTAGAAATTTTGAAAAATTTTAATTTAAAAGACTTTTTTTAAAGTTAAAAAATTAATTAAATTTATTGGTTTTAAAAGGTTTTTGTTGTGCGATTTGGAGGGAATCTTAAAGGCCGGGGCGGGGTAAAAAAAAATTTTGAGTTTTTTTTTAAATGAATTACCTTTTGAAAGTTTAACATTTTTTTAATGTTTTTATAAAAAAATTTTTTTTTGGGGTTTGGAAATTTTTTCCCTTTTAGAAATCCTTTAAATGGCAAAAACACCTAATAAAGGAAGGGGTGAGTAAGGGAAAAAATTTTTTTTTGGCAGCCTTTTAACATTTTTTTACCGGCCAAATTTTTTAAAGTAAAATTCTTTTAGAAAATAAGATTTTTAAAATCTGTTTGGGAACTTTTTACTTAATGAAACGAACCGAAAAAAAAGAATGGGAAGGAAAGTAAAAAAAAGGGCGGGACCTTTTTAAACCCCAAGCCTTTTTTTTTTCCCCTAAAGCCTGAACCCCCGTTCCGAAATTTTTTAAATTTGGAGCTTTAAGGCCCAAAAATTGGGAAGGGTGGGGAAAAAAAATAAAAGGGGAAAAGAGGGTACCTTTTTTAAAAAAGGCCAAATTTTTAAAAGGGTTGAACCTCCCAAGTACAGGCCCCCCTCTTGGGGGTTTAAAGCCCGGAAAAAAAAACCAAACCCCAGCCCAGAAATGAAAAAAAAAGGGGAAGAGAAAAAAAAAAAGGGGAAAAGGGAAAAAAAGCCCGGGGGCCTGTTGGAAAACGGGTGTTTTTGTTTTTTTTGGGAAAAAAAGGCCCAAAAAAAATTTTTTGGGTTGGATTGAAACCAAAAACCAAATTAAAAAAAACAAGGTAATTTAGTCACAACCCAGGGAAAATCCTTCTAAAAAAGGGGGAGGGGACTGATTTTTTTAAAAAAAATTTTTCTCTTTTTTTTGGGGAAAGGGTTTTTGGGGAATTTTTGTTTTTAAAAAACAAGATTTCGTGTTTTAAATTGGGGGATGGGGACCCTGGGGGGGAAGGTTAAAATTGTTTAACACGGGCCTTCTTTTTGCCCGGGCATCGGTCCCTCGTTTTTTGCAGGGTTTTGGGGACCTCTAAGTTTAAAAAACCAGTCCTTTCATTTTTAAAAGGAATTTTTATAATTCAGGGGAAGGGGGCCTTTGGGCAGGGGAATTTCTTTTTTTTTCCCGTTTTTGGGGGAATGGGGTTCTTCGGGGTGGCTGGTCCCCTTAAAAACGGAATTCGGGTTCAAATTTTTTAAGGAAAAGGGCCCCTTCATCGGGCGGGAATGGGCCCTTTTATTTGGGGATTTGGGCCCTTTCCTTTCGGGCCCCACATTTTTTGGGTTTCCCTATCAATTTTTGGATGTCTCTTCTTTTTTTGGGAAAGAAAATCCAATTCCTTTGAATTTTGGGGAGGGGCCCTTTGAGTTGAAGGGGGGAACTGTTTTTTCAAAATTTTTTGGGGTTTCGAAACTTTTGGAGTGAAAAAAAGGCCTTTCTTGCCCTGGGGGAAAATTGTTTTTCCTAGGGTCGGGCCTTTTTCTTGGGGAAAATGTTCCCCCCTCCTTTTGCTGGGACCTCACTAAGAAATTTGGGGAAAGTCTTAATTCTTTGGGAATCCGGGGGAATCCACCCTTTTAGTGTTTGGGGGAACACTTTTCGATTTGATCGAATTGGGTTTTGACGGGGGGGGGGGAACCTGGGGGAAAAGGAAGTTCCTTTTTTTTGGGGGGGG